>JAGFPH010001868.1:140949-179102 GCA_018207615.1 Philaenus spumarius
AAATATATATATATATATATATATATATATATATATTCTGAACAATAGGGTTCTGAACCGGAATGTTCTGAACCCAATAATTCAAAAGTTTGTTTCCATAGTGTTTGTTTCCTAAATCAAAATAGGAAGGGTTTATTCCTTTTTTATAAATTTTAATCTCACTAAATCGCTGACTTATAATTATTTAATTTCCCTCAAATAAATATAACTAAGTATTTAGTGTTTCACTAATCCACCTTGTTAAATTTATTAATTTAACAAGGTGGAAATTCTTAGAAAAGACGGTGGGATTCCAACAGTTGATATAACCTATATATACATATGAAAATCTTTTTCTCAGTTGAACACTGTCAGTGTTCTATGGATTCTTTGCTAGTGTCCCATATAATCATATCTGTGTTCTGATATAAAAAGTATCTTTCCAAACGTTTTAAAGATATTCTACTAACTATAAAATCGTTAACCTATACTTTTCTCTAGTTTCGGGAAATGTGAATTTGATAAACACGAATTTTCAGTTCATAATACAACATTTTCCATTTTCCATTTTACAACATCAGTGTTGTTATATTTTCTATATGTTATGTTATATTATGTTTAATCAACAGTATAGCAATAGGTATAATAGCGTTTAGGTTACCTGCTTTGAGTGTAGAGTTAAAGTAGGTTCCCATGACTACTATGACATAGTGTAATGTTGATCACAATTGTGGATAAATACAAGAGCGATAACAAACTATAATATAAGTCGTATTAAAAACATTTTATCCGTAAACGATAACTGTAACAGACAGACCAACCGAGTTTAACCATTGCACCCTTTTATACTTTATAAATACTACTAAATGGCGCTATCCGGCTTCGCACGGATAGAAAAATCAAAGTTAAATGTATATTAACAAAAAATATTTATATCAATAAATATATTACACTATGTATTTCTTATAAGGATTTTTAGTAACTTTGACACCCCCAAACGTCCCCTAAAATTTCGAATTTTTTAAAACCCTTTCTTAGCTAGCACCTAGGGCTCTAGAGGAAGCTACTTACTAAATGTCATTCCAATCCGTTAAGTTTTTCTGATAACTTTGACTCCCGAACCCCCCTAAAATTTAGAATTTTTTCAAACTCTTTCTTAGAGAGCATCTATGGCCACAGAGGAAGCTACATACCAAATTTCGTTCCAATCCGTTCAGTGGTTTTGGAGAAATAGTGATTTAGTAACTTTAACAACCCCCCAAACCCCCCTAAAATTTTGAATTTTTTAAAACCCTTTCTTAGTGAGCACCTATGGCCATAGAGGAAGCTGCCTACCAAATTTTGTTAAAATCCATTCAGTAGTTTTTGAGAAGTCAGTAAGTCAGTGAGTCAGTGAATTTGGCTTTTATATATATAGATAATAACAATTTGTTTGAATTGTTTTAACTTCAAATATTTATTTAATTAGTTTGTCAGTCATGTGCAAAACAAATACAAGCAAATAATAAGCTAAAATCACGTTTAAATTGCAAGGATGAATCTGCAAACCGAACATTTTACCTAAACAATCTTATTTAACACAAAACAAAAACATCGTATTACTCTGTGCTCTATAAACAGTAACTCTCACTTGGAAATCACAATTCACGGGAAAAGAACGCCCTAGGGATAAACTACTCAAGCAAAACCTTCCCTATAGCCTATTCCAATTCCAATTTGGGTTTAATGTATTCTTTTTGCTTTGGTTACTGCGTCGAACATATTTCTGTTCTATAACGTTAGAGCTGTCTATTTTTCTTTTCCTTTTTTGCTTCTTTAGTACGTCTGTGAGGGTGTTTGAGAGTTGGTGTGTGTGTGTGTGTGGAGGGGGAGGGGTGCAGGCTATGTGTGTATGAGTGTATATGTATATACTAAAACTTTGTATATAATAATTTTTTTAAATATGTATTCACATTTGAATTGGAAAATAAGACCTAGTTAAAATTTTGCCATTGTGAAGATGTAGTTAAAGCATTTTCTTTTAAATACACTATATTTGTGGTATTAAATATATTTGTATAATCTGGTCATCTAATTATTTTTGTATGTTTATAGGTATCGGGGTTTCTTACATGTATTTTCTATTTACCCACTAATACAAAAAAGTTTTAAAATACCGAGCTAGTTAAATTGTTTTATTATATTATTATCTTTTGTAAACAAAGTATTTTTCTGGTGTTTTACTTTATAAGGTAAGTATAATTATGATTTGTACAAGTGTAAAGATATTAGGAGCAATAAAATATTAATATTCGTAATCTACAAATTAAATTCAGAAACGAAATCAATTCCACTAGTATAATGTTATTGTGTGTGCATTTTGTAAATTGTCAATAATTCTTATAAATCTAGCTTGTGTACCACGTATGAAGCTCTTTGAATTTGTCTATCAATAATAATTATTAAAATTATATTTATTGACCGAGCGTCAGCGAGGTCTCTGTTTTAACTCGACCGTTCGGCATTTCGTCTGTGTGTCTGTCTCACGATTACGGCCAAACGCCTTGACCGATTTTGATGATTTTTTGCATGAATGTTCCTTAATCCTAAGCCGAGCGATGTATATATAAGGTTTTTTTCCATTTTTCATTTTTAACCCCTAAATAAAATAAAAATGGCGACCGGACCGTTTCTCTCAGTGTAAGCTTTTTTCCAAAGCCAGTTTGTGGCTTAACCGTAAGTCGAATTTAAAAACTAATAGCATTTTCCTAAAAAAAATTAAATTTTAAACAAAATTGTATTCTTGATTTTTTCCGTATCTCTAACGGTAAGCTCACAAAATGGCCGTAAACTTCGAATTTGTTAAAAATCGTCCAAGTTTTTGTATTTCAACCATGTTTTCATACATTTATTCTAAACCAATTCAAACGTGTTCCGTAGCTTTTTTGTAGATAAAGGTTTAAAGTAAAAATAAAAATGGCGGCCGGACCGTTTCTCTCAGTGTAAGCTTTTTTCCAAAGCCAGTTTGTGGCTTAACCGTAAGTCGAATTTAAAATCTAATAACATTTTGCTAAAGCAAATTAAATTTTAAACAAAATTGTATTCTTGATTTTTTCCGTATCTCTAAAAACGAGAACTAGAAAAACGGAATCGCGGGAATTGTAAAATAATGTTTCACTGGCTAAACCTTGTGCTTACTTCCTTACTGGCACACTATTTTTAACCTAAGCCCAAAACCACATTTGTTATTTCAACGAGCGAGGTCTACTGTTCACAAAACTACTAGTCGTAATATGAAGTGATTTATAGAACATTTTCTTAACATCAATAAGAGCTTACTGCATTACACACTTTAAAATAGCGGAATCAAACAAGTAAAAGAGAATTAATGGCAACTTATTTCAAACCCTTATTCTCTCAAAAAGCCTTTATAAAAGACTCTAACCAAAAAATATGAATATAGTCTCTTAGTTTCATATAGTTATTCGTTGGAAACTAGTATTTACACCTCTGTTCGGTTTTCTATCCTTTCCTGACCAGACTTACCTATTCGTTTTTATAGTTGAATAACAATGGCCTAACAATTACTACTTTCCAACTAAACCAACAATATAGTCTTAATTTTTATATGTATAATAAGTTACATTGAGCTTTGGAATCGAATACAGATTAGGTTTAAATATACTAAAATAAATGTATTTCAATGAAGCTGTGTTTAACTTTAAATTTCACCTTTAATAACTTCTATCATGTCTGTAAGTTGCCGGACAAAACATAACGGAACAATTTCAATATAATGTAGAGCAGGAGATGTGAAAAATTAAATTGTATACTACACCATATCGCGGTCGAAGTAAATATCATATTGCAATACATAAAGCAGTATATGCATATTATTACTGTATATTATCTGTTTGGCCGACTCAAATGCAACACTCGCATCAAATATATATATTACATGCACAACACTATAATCTTATCACCTTTACACCATCAGAATATTACATAGTAATAATATCAGCAATTATAATTTGTTCTATTAAATTTGTGTGTTTGTGTTTCCTATAACGTTTCTATTTTTTTTTTATGTAATTTTCTATCTTAAAAATCAGAAATTACGTTTTCAAAATAATTTTTAGCTTTAGGTTCAGTCTAATTGATTCAATTTAGAAATTAAGATAGTGACACTTAAGATTGGTAGTGGTCAATGAGCACACATGGTCCACATACTGCATTTTGGGGTGTCAAAAAAAAATGTATGTATATAAATATATTTGTGTTCTCACTCGCATTTAAGGTCAATTTGGGTAAAATTTTTCAACAAAGATGATTTCATAAATCAAACAGACGAGTTCGTTAGCCAAAATTTCAACTACTGGAAGTATTTTTTTCGAACTGGATTGAAAAATTAATATAGAAGATTAATTCTACACATTTTGACTTTTTTACTGCCAGTCCGTCTGGATATTCCAAAATCGATCAAAGCGTAAAGTACCATAAAATTAAGGCGTTCAAATCCACATGGAAGATCCGACGAGGAAGCTAAGATAATTCGGGCGAAACGAAGCAGTCCATAATCCGAGGCCACAATGTCGCAGTAAAAACTACTAATTTTCCACTAAGTCGCAATTTCTACTAATTATATTTCTTGGTGAGTCGACCAATTTCCCAAATATGTGGTTGAAACCCTAAGGCCACGGCCACACTATGCGATTTTGTCACATGCGACTAAACGAACGCATGCAGACGATTTTGTTCCGCTGCGCTTTGCCGCAAGGGGGTGGACACACTTTGCGTCTAGTCGCAGACGTCAAGGTGACTTCGATGAAGAGTGAGGACTTGCTTCTGGCTATTGCTGTTAGGTCGTACCTTTTAAAGAAGCAGATGAAACGCAGATTTGCAGTTCATCCCTTAAATGCTGTTCGTGTAATCCAAGGGCAGTTCCATACTTTAATGGCATTTCTTAGGAATGACGACGAAAAATGTTTTCTTATTTTAGAATGAGTGCTCGGAAACTATAAAACCTACGACAAAATGGAAGGCACATATCGAAAGAGAAAATAAAATACCAGTTCTAGGGTTAAAAGTCGTCTTATGTCCTTGCTAACATTGATAAATAACAATAAATTCTTACCTTGTTTGTATTTTACGTTGGTGTTCACTTGGTGAAAGTTTTTAATAGGTATTCTAGCCACTTCTATCCACGATTTGGATTTTAAGTCCTTATCACTGTACTCTTTCAGAGTATTATCCCATAAAGCGGGCCGAGTACTGATTTCACTAATAAAAATATCAACGTCCAACATGTTTAGAAAATAATATACTGCCAATCTCAACTCAGAACATTGGAATGGCAGGACTGCAAAGAGTGGGGGAAGCTATACGGTGCGACTTGTCGCATACTCGTGGCCGGCTCCATAGGCTAACACTTGATGCGTTTTTTTCGCAGCGACCAAGAAACGCAGCCAGTTGCGTTCGGAAATCTGTCGCATGATGTGGCCACCTTCATTTGATTCAATGTGTTCAACTAATTTCATTGTCGCACGTGTTTAATCGCATGCGACAAAATCGCATAGTGTGGCCGTGGACTAAAAGAAAACTGGATTTTTGGAATTCGATCAACTCACGTCAGCGTTTCAGTTGCTTGATCGAATTATTGTTAATAATGAAAGGCAATAATCAGTTTGAAAGTACAGTCCTTATGTTTGTAGTTTACGAGCAGCTGCTCTCTAGTTGAATTGAAATAACAGACAACTGTTCAAGTTTGTAGCCTTGCAGTAAAGCAAACATATCGTAACATTTAAATAGCGAGAGCAATTTAAATTGCTAGTTCAATAATTATATTGTGCACAAATGCAGTGAAAATTAAAATGATAATTGTATTTGATGGCCGCCTTCCGACTTAATGTATTAAAGTACTATACTATGTTTACCTTACTGTGTTGAAAGTAAGTTATTTCCTTAATTGTTGTAGTGATAGTTATTTTGTCTACAGTGTTGGCATCATTAGAACGAATGACATCATTAGAACGAAAACACAGTAACGATACCATTTGTTTTACACTTTTTAATAAAGAGGACGATATATCCACTCTACGGGGTTTGGTAAGTTATCGCAACAGGTTTGTATTTAGAGTAAAAATTATGAACGGTAAAAAAACAAAATACATGTTACTGCTTCAGTAGTAAGTTTTGCAGTTTGAATAAAATGTACTCAAATGATGTAAAGTTAAAATGCAATTTTAAGAAATGGAATAAACCAGAATAGTAAATTTCAAAATATAATATTTTTGTTACTATATTATTTTAATTTTGTAAATTACCCCTATCTCTATATAGCCTATATATATATAATCCAATGTATATCTGTCTGTCTTCTGTTTGTCCTTTATGCGTTACCAAACCGTCTATCCGATTGCTTTTGAAATTTTGCATAGTAACACAGGTTAACCATGGGAAGGTTTTAGGCCATTTACCAAAGTCCTAGGACATTAGGGCTGTGTCCCACTGGACTTAAATGTTTCAATGTTAATCTTACAAAAGAAAGATTTCTTTTGATTTATCAGGGGCACAAACACAGCTGTTCGTATAAAAACATAGCAACACGTCATGTTTGTTTACATTCTTTACCAGAGCAATATTACTTAGCAAATTTGAAGAGTGTTAGCTTTTTGAGGTTACATTGGCAAACTAAATCAAACACAAACAAAAATCAACGAAAAATGCTTACTATATTTCAATTCAATACAAACATTGGTTGTTACATACCTATTATACGTGTAATATATAAAACAGCTTATTGCGATCAAAAACTGAACATAATTTTAGGTTAGGCATACAATGAACCAAAACACCAATTAGCCTAATTATTGCAATCAGATTTTTTACAATTCTTCACAACTACCAGTTTTTTTAGATTAGGTAAAAGCAAACAAAAGGTTATATTTAATGAAATATTTTTTTAAAATAACATTTAACTTTGATTTGTCTATCCGTGCAAAGCAGGATCGGGCCAGCTAGTATAGCCTATAACTGATTTATATAAACGGTACCAGATAACTGCCACATACTTTCTCCCTGTTGAAACTTTATACCTTCGCAAGAGTAGCATAGGAGGTGGTTATTTAGAATTGCAAAAGTAGGAAAATGTTACCATGGAAAATATTAGATGCATGTAACACACATCCATATTATATTATTATTATTATAACTATTTAAACTATTTGATCGATTTCGAACAAATTTGCACCAAACATGTCAATTAGGCCTGTATAGATGCACGAAAAAAGGTTTTGAAACATTTTGAAAAACAACCGCCTTTTTGGCCAAAAACCCCCAAAAATAAGTTGTTATTATTATTATTATTATTACATAAACGAGAATTTTTAGAAAGATGCGGTTTTTTGCATATGGTAGAGTACATTAAGGACTACAAATAAACCAATTGTATCAAAATCGTTAGAGCCGTTTTTGAGAAATTTTTCTCGCTTTTTGTTCATTTTTTGGGGCTAAAACCCCTTAAAAATAAAAAATTTGAAAAATTTAAAAAAAAACGCCTGGAGATATTCCAGAACTACACCTACATACCAAATTTCATCAAAATCGGACCGTTGGTATGGTCTCCAGCTCTGTACACATCCTAACAGACACACGGACAGACATCACCAAAAAACACTTTTTTGGGTTCAGGGAGCACCAAAACAAATAATTCCACAAAAAATGTTTTTTGGTTCAGGGAGCACGAACACAGATATTTCACTAAAAATTCAAAAATTTTTTCAAAAACAATACTTTCTCCATATACTACGTATAGGATGGAGAAAGTAAAAATGAGCAGCATTCATTAATGTATGCCCATATGCCAATTTTTTAAATGTACAGTAATCAATCTTTTGATTTAGTTGCATGGACACAAACGACGACAGGAATTTTATTTAAATAATTTATGCTTCAAATGTGACAAAAATTACCTTACTTTTAATAATTAATTTTAAAATGGTTATTTGATCATCTGACATCCAATCAGTATAACCGACTACATATGATCAGAGATATTGAGACAGTTTACTCCCGTAGTTGTGATTCCCTCAAATATACGGTTGAAAACACAAAGCAGACAGAACACAAACAAGTTTACCGCTCGACTGCCTTATATCAACATTACGTAGAAGTAACGAAGCGTGTTGATTTAGTTCTCTCCAAGTCAAGTATATCTGTTTGTGTCGAGGTAAAGGGATAATAATTATAGGGTACTTTAATTGTATATAGTCTATTTCAAATTATATACAGAGTGATAAATATTTAGTGTTAACAATGTGTTTGGATAAAAGTACATACTATTTGAAATTAATTGCTAACGATGTTAAAATTATTACTTTATAATTAACTAGCTGACCCGGCAATGCTTCGCTATTGCATAATTATTTTGGTGAAATAAATGCAACAAATGATCGTGATTTAATAACTTTGATCCCCCCAAACCCCTCCTAAAATTTCGAAACTTTCCATACCCTTTCTTAGTGAGCACCTATGGCTCCAGAAGAAGCTACATACCAAATTCCGTTCTAATCCGTTCAGTAGTTTTGGAGAAATCTAGATTTTTAGTTACTTTGATCCCCCCCCAAACCCCGCACCTAAAATTTCGAATATTTTTAAACCCTTTCTTAGCAAGAGCCTATGGCCCTAGAGGAAGCTACATACCAAATTTCATTCCAATCAGTCAAACCGTTCTCTAGATATGAATTATTTTGTACAAAAAACAAAATGGCGGATATCTGGAAAACGAAGCGTTTTCGGACCTATGTTTATAGGAACTTTTTTCATTATTTTCACCAGTAGAACACGTCCTGCAATTCTTTCCGTTTCTTCCTGATACACCCTGTAGATATAGTAAAGTAACTAAAGTGTTGATAATTTATCAGTTTCTTGGGTAAGCCTTAACTTAAACAGAATATACTGGGTTCGAATCTTATCTAGAGAAAAGATAGCGTTCATATCTGTGGTTAGATGGAAGGACGGCGGAAGTAAAGCAAACTGTGGTTATTTGACAGGATTTTGCCAATGAACTAGTATTAATTTTTAAAAAAATGTATTTCAATTTGTTTTTTGTATTTCTTAAATGTTTTTATTATAGATTCATACATTTGCATATGTATAAAATGTTGTAAAACGTATAAGTTCTAAGCAGGCTAATAGCAATAATAAGAAGTAACAATAAGTATTAGGCTACTACATTAGTCTTTACAAACTATTACAGATTTTCGTATAGAACAAGTGCGTATAGTTATTTTGATGTTAGATTAACCAACACATGCCCCACAATATTATACCTGCTTGGTTGGTGCTGTGTGGGTTCAGCGCCAGAAGCTACATCTCGCTTGTTACAATCCTACACTGCGGGCGGAATATCTTGAGCTGTGGCAACCGTAAAAATTTGAAAAGTTTACAGGGTGGGCTGGGGAAGGGGGTGCTCCAGCGCATATGCGGCCTTGTACTAACCTGACATGAAGACATTAACGTAGTTGTCGCTTGGTAAAGCATACATTTCTCTTCAAAAAAGTTAACTTACATAAAAAAGAGTTCCGACAAGGAATAATCAAATGGGTTTCACATTAAAAAGTACACTCTATCATACTACTACTAAAGTGGTTACTGGTAGAAAGATGTTTGCGACAAGGCTAGCAGCAAGCTGCGCGTTGTTTATCTCTCCCCAACCATTGACGCTGCCACAGTTCTACACTGGTATGGATTCCACGTTCACCGTGCAGTATGGAGCGTCCATAAGCCTTGTTAATCAAATGACAGTTTCACCGGTACTAGCCGTAAAAAAAACCCAATCTACTTTAGCGCCTTACGAGGGTCGCGAGGAAAGTTATGCAACCTCATGACAATAAACCCTCCGGTTTTGGTAATATAATGTCTATCTCCCATAAGACCTGTACTGCACGGTGAACGCGGAATGCAGTGTAGATATTCCGCTCTCATAGTAAACCTTTGCCTATATTAGTTTTGTTTACTGGTGGATCCGACCCCTGGTTGCATCAATCGATCAGGAATTTGTTTTCAAACATTTCAGTGGAAATAACTGAAAATTATAGAAACATAGAACTACATCCTTTTTGCTTCAAACCCTTCAGTTCTAGACTTTATAACATTATAGGCCAGTCGGTAGAGGTCAATTTAGACCAAAAGTTCCAGTAATTTGCAATACGGCTGAATTTTTTTTATAAGTACATTAAAGTATGTAGATTAACATAAAAAAAAGTTTACCAGTCTATCAATTTCCCAAAGTCGAAAAACAAATCAATTATCATTTTTTTCGATTATTCTTAATATTTCGAGCTGGGATGAAGATAGAGGAAAATAAAAAATACCACCGTGTAGGTAAGGTATTTTTCAATAAAAAAGGACGTATGTATTTATTTCGTCCGAGCAATGGTTTGTCTGGAAAAATTCGATAATGAAGGTATGTATTTTGCAGCAGGGGAAATCACTAAAAGGGGACATCTTATTTATATATGAAGCGTTGGCTCATTCTAAATTGGCCGAATTTTAATATATCGAATTGAAACTTGACATAGGAGTAAAAATATATATTTTAAACATTTATGCTGAGTCTCAGCTTGTTATCTTGAAAATTACCCGATCTAGAGCCACTTGACTTATTAATGGGTTTCTCGATTTTAGGAGTACCGGACCCACCAATTCATTTTAAACAGCTCCAGTTTAGAAAATTTTCAAAATATCAACCTGAAAGTTCTTTTACAAGTTAAATATATAGATTCAAACAAGATCAAGGAGTATAAACCTTTTTTATTATTTACTTTTCAAAGCACAAGTAACTTAAAAAAGTATAATTTTAGACCTTTTTAGATTTTTCATCAAAACGCTTAAGTTAATCGGCTGCAGATTAGTCAATTTTTTAAATATAGTTTTTAAAATAAGTATAGCAAAATAAAATTGTGTTTTTAACTTCTGTACCAATTTTTAAATCGATATGTTCAAAAATGTCGAAAATGGAGTCGTTGAATCCAAAAGTGTTATAGTTAAAACGAGATAGGTAAAACAGAAGACCATTTTCAAGCGTCTCGTTTTTAAAAAACATGAAAAAAATCGTTCATACTTTCTAAGAATATTTATACTGGTGTATTCAACGTGTAAAACAAATTTGATGTTGATATTCAAAAAATTGACGAAACTGGAATAGATTGAAATTAGTTCGTGAGTCCGGTACTAGTAAAATCGAAAATCGAAATCGACTCCTAGATCGGGTCATTTTCAAGATAACAAGCTCAGCATAAATGTTTAACATATATATTTTAACTCCTATATCAAGTTTCAATTCGATATATTAAAATTCGGCCAATTTAGAATGAGCCAACGCTTCATATATGAATAAGATGTCCCCTTTTAGTGATTTCCCCTACTGCAAAATACATACCTGCATTATCGATATTTTTCCAGACAAACCATTGCTCGGACGAAATAATTACATATGACTTTTTTTGTTGAAAAATACCTCCCCTACACGGTGGTATTTTTTATTTTCCTCTATCTTCATCCCAGCTCGAAATATTAAGGATAATAAAAAAAATGATAATCGATTTTTTTTCGACTTTGGGAAATCGATAGACTGGTAAACTTTTTTTTATGTTAATCTACATACTTTAATGTACTTATAAAAAAAATTCAACCGTATTGCAAATTACTGGTAGTTGTAACCTATACCGACTGGGCTATTATGGTATTAGCTGAATGGATTTACAAAGTATTTTGTTAGTAGAGTATTTATACATGTCGCTACAGTAAAACATCCTTGGAATATAGTATTGAAATTAACAAAGTAGTCTCAGTAAGTTTCAAACTTGAATAACATTTAATTCTGCGAAAACTGGAAAACTGAAAAATTAAAATGTGTATTGCATTTTAATAACTTGTATTTTTAGAGAAGAAAATATTTAAACACAATAATTATTTCTATTTCGCTTAAAATTTAAAAAATATATTTCCTATTACAAATGTAAGACATACATACAGCAAAAACTAATACATCTTACGATTACGATTGTTTAAGGCCGTACTTATAGATCCAGAACATGAAAATGATATACTTTCTTCGTCTATAGACCATTGTTTGTTTTATATATGACTACGTTATTTCAAATTATAAAATATTTATGAAAGACTTTACTCACTTCAAATATTGATGATTTTTCACTGCCGTTCCAGTACACTTTTAGATCTACATTAGAAGACTTATAATTAATTAGCAATTTATTGATTAATTTGTTTTTGGCCTAGAATATTTAAAATAATAAATTCCTACCAGTAAGTTTATAGATGGACAAATGATATAAATCCAAGTTATTTTAGAAACATCGTACGACATTTATAAGGAGGTCATAATTCATTATAAATATAATTATTTAGTTTCCATCATAATTAAAAACTGCAATTAATTTTCTAACATTTACATACCACGATTTTAGGTGAAACCTCAGATTAAAATACTTTTTAATTAATTTATATTGTTCTAGGTTGTGCCCAACTTGAAATTGCTTAGCATTATCAATGCCAGTAAAACTAATGAGCTGTTATAATTGTTGCTTTCTACAGTGTTTTAATATAATAGTGGTACCAAGAAAAATGTTTCAAATAAGGGTATTTAGACTATACATTAGTAATCGAAATGTTATCTGGTATTGGCTTATTTTGCTAATTAAATTTCCAAAAGTTTTGCAGAATTTTATATATTTATAGCTTTAAATCATTATAAATACATAACCGAGCAATTTTCTTAAGTTTCTTTTAGAAAAGTAGCTCGCAACATAGTAATACTTATATTAAAAACTTTTACTTGGCCCTTTAAATACATTTTTTTAAATTGTAATACTTCTTTTAAATAATATTTAACAACGTCAATATACAGGGTTAGTTAAAAGTCTGGAGACACCCCCTTAACTCTCCACCGAGCATTGATAGAAAATCCAAACCCGGGGAATGTTTATAGGTCATAAAAGCACACTTCCCCATGCATAGGGCAACGTTGCCCCCCAACTCAAAATCGGAATTTTTGGGGGCTACTCAATATTTTTAAATGGGAAGTATGGTCATGTGACATCTCATTTTAAAGGTCTATTTAAGACTAGGAAAATGACATAAAGAAAATAAAAATCGGACAACCCAAAACAAAATAGCGGCCCTAAACGTGTTGAAATAAATCGACATAAAGTTGCTAATATCTCGAAAAGGAAGAGTTTTTAGAAAAATTTCAAGAAACAAAAAATGTTTATTTCAAATTGCTTGACCTAAAATATTGCATCCAAATCGATTTCGTAAATTAGATTTTTTACAACATTTTTTAAGATGGAGGAGTAAAAAAAATTTACGAAATCGATTTAGATGCAATATTTTAGGTCAAGCAATTTGAAATAAACATTTTTTGTTTCTTGAAATTTTTCTAAAAACTCTTCCTTTTCGAGATATTAGCAACTTTATGTCGATTTATTTCAACACGTTTAGGGCCGCTATTTTGTTTTGGGTTGTCCGATTTTTATTTTCTTTATGTCATTTTCCTAGTCTTAAATAGACCTTTAAAATGAGGTATCACATGACCATACTTCCCATTTAAAAATATTGAGTAGCCCCCAAAAATTCCGATTTTGAGTTGGGAAGTAACGTTGTCCTATGTATGGGGAAGTGTGCTTTTATGACCTATAAACAACCTCCTGGTTTGGATTTTCTATCAATTCTCGGTGGAGAGTTAAGTGGGTGTCTCCAGACTTTTAACTAACCCTGTATATATCTATTATATAAAAATCTAATAGTGTGTGTGTGTGTGTGTTACTCAATCACGTAAACACTACTGGATGGATTTGAATTAAATTTGGCACACATATAGACCATGACCTGGAATGAAACCGGCTAGAATTCATTTACATTTAAGGGTTGAAACAACCCCTAAAACAATAAATATCAATCACGTAAAAACTACTGGATGGATTTGAATGAAATTTGGCACACATATAAATAATGACTTGGAATGAGACATAGATCGACGATCATTTATCTATACTATTATATAAAAATATAATGGTGTCTGTCGGGGTGTGTGTGTGTTTGTTACTCAATCACGTAAAAACTACTGGATGGATTTGAATGAAATTTGGCACACATATAGATCATGACCTGGAATGAAACATAGGCTAGAATTCATTTACATTTAAGGATTGAAACAACCCCTAAAACAATAAATATTTATTATTATACCTCCATTAAGACTAGAGAGCTGGGAATTTGTACATTTATTTCTTACAAGATATATATAAAAAGTAAACCATATTTGCATTTTTTAGAGTACTGCTAAGGGGTGAAAATGTAACAGCCCCTAAAACAATACAAATTAGTTATTATACTTCCCATTAAGCTAGAGAGCTTAAATTGGTACATTTATTTCTTACAATACATGTATACTATGCAAATCATATTTGCATTTTATAGCGTGCTGCTAGTGTGTGAAAATTTAATAACAACCCCTAAAACAATAAACATTTATTACTATGGGGCGAATCTTTAGACCGTGTGCGAAGCCACGGGTACCTGCTAGTTACTGGATAAAACAAAGTCATACGTTACTGCAGTAGCATTAATAATCTCAGATGTTTCATGGTATTTAGAAAACCTCCGAGATTAGTATTTGTGCTGATTATTATTCGTATGTGTTTCAAGGGTTGCTATAATGTCATTATTACAAAAAAAAATTGGAAAACGGTTTTCAAATTTCATGAAATTTATTTCAGAAAATATTAACGTTAATACGCTTTGATTGGAACCAAACAAAGTTCGATTGGCATCTCTAGCGAAGTCAATATATTTATTATTAATATATTATTGTCATATCAAGATTTAACGTTAGATACATTTTTTTTAAATATTGTAGAGGGACCTTACAATTTTTAATAATTTACAAAATTTAATTTTGGTTTGCATATACCGTTAAATAAATTCTCTCCATTGAAATGTTAAAACAGTGTGTTTAATACTCCAAATATTAAACACTTTAACAAACAAACCTAATAATTTAACACTATGTACCAATTACCACGAAGTCAAATTGTATACTCTTATTTGTATATACATCAATTTATATAGATTGTTTAAAATAAAAATTGTTTAAAAAAAATATCTGTATATATAAAAGCCAAAGCCACTGACTCACTGATCACGATTTCTCAAAAACTACTGAACGGATAGGAACGAAATTTGGTATGTAGCTTCCTCTAGGGCCATAGGTGCTCACTAAGAAAGGGTTTTAAAAAAATCGAAATTTTAAGGGGGGTTTGGGGAGGGTCAAAGTTACTAAATCGCGATTTCTCCAAAACCACCGAACGGATTGGAATGAAATTCGGTATGTATTATAGCTTCCTCTTAGGCCCTAGGTGCTTGCTAAGAAAGGGTTTCAGAAAATTCCGAAATTTTAGGGGGTTTTGGCGTCAAAGTAACTAAAAAAAAAAAACACCGAACGGATGGAATGAAATTTGGTATGTAGCTTTCTCTAGGGCCCTAGGTGCTCGCTAAGAAAGGGTTTAAAAAAATTCGAAATTTTAGGGGATGTTTGGGGGTGTTCAAAGTTACTAAAAATCCCCATAAGAAATACATAGTGTAATTTATATTTATTGATATTTTTTTATGTACATTTAACTTTGATTTGTCTATCTGTGTAAAGTCGGATCGTTCTAGCTAGTTATAGAATAAACATAACAATCCACTAAGGAAAGTTTGAATAACTTAAAAAGTTAGATGACAATTTTTGGTTTTTTGGAATCCTTAAAACATGAAAGCTTAACTTCAAGGTGTTCAGCTTATACACTATTTTCCAATATTCAAATATGGGAAATAGTCTGGCTAAAATTAATTTACCTATTTCACTTTAAATGAAAGGGTGAAAGAATAAAATTTATTGAATTTTAGACTTAAATAAAAGTTTTAGTTAGATGAAATTTGCACAAAGTTTAGACTGATTTCTAGCTTGTTAAGAAATCCCGATATCAAGAATTTAATTCCTGCCTCAAATGTCGTTTTCTTTAATTTTAAATAAAAACTTGATCTCTTTTATCATTAGACGTTGTCGCATATTTTATTCATTTCAAATATTACTTTCAAATACATAGATTTATTCTTCCTATAAAAGTGAACAGATATAATGCATTGTTATAAAAAAATGTGTAAAATTTAAATATGTTTCTTATCATACATATTTTTATTGGAATGAATTTGTATGTCTTCTCCTATTTGTCAGGCAATTTTTATTTAAATAATTATGTAGCCTACAATCAATAAAAAACCAATAACGGAAATATTTCGTGTTTTATTTGACCAAATAAATGACAATTTGCTACTTGTCATTTAAAATAATTATGCCAAGGATACAGTTGTAAATAAAAATACATTTTAGCTCTTTGTGTTATAGAATTATTATTGTATGTTTATACAAAGCCTAAAAATAACAGCAAACACATCTGTTTGATTGTTAATTTCAAAATTTGTATTTACATAGTGATAAATGTAACGTGCGATAAAATATTTCAGTGACAATTAATTGTAACGATGGGCCAACAATAAATAACTAAAGATATAGTATTAAAATTTAGATACGTTGATTTTGAAAATTCTAAACGTGTAGACCTAACATCTGGCAACTTTGTATTTCCTAAATTTGGTAATACAATATACTTTATAACAAATTGCCTACCTTACGTATTCATTCCAGAACTCAAGAACAACATTGACACAAACATCTTTATTTTTTTACAATCACCACCATAAACAATTAATGTTATTAGAGTTATGCAGCTGTATCAAATACAAGTAAAATTTGGTGAAGTAAAAGTGGATGAAAACTGCTTGCAAGATTTGTTTACTTTTTAAGCATTGATTACAAGTAAACTTAAAAAGAACAAAGAAACTGTTTAACATTAAGTTAAAACAATTCTAAAATGGAATAACCAGTACAATAAATCAAATATGATATTGCTTTCTGTGGGTTTTTTCTACGTACAAAATTTAAACTTTAGATCCATTGTGCAATGTAAATATTTTGCAGTTTTCCTTTTAAAGAAGTAGCAAAACAAAAATAATTACGGAATTTGCTCTCTCTTGATATTTATTAAGTTTTCTCAAGACTGACAGGTGGAAAACAATTGTAAACGAATGCATATCTATAACAATACATAGTTTAATAATATCTTTAAAACTAATAACCGATAATAATCTTATTTTAAATGTAAATTACTAAGATTAGCCTTTATTTTAGTATCACACTATCAAATAAACAGCAAACCCCGTTATTATTTACTATGTTATGATTCTGTTTGCTCTGTATTATAAAAGCAGTCATTCTAAACTTTAATTCATAACGGTTTCTCTTAGGAGTGAACTGCCCAAGAAAAATCTATCCCTTATATAGATGGATTTATTAGACGGCGACCTATTTTGAGTACTTGTGCGAGAGAGAAGGAGATAGTGGCGAGGGAGGGTATTCCAACCCCCACACTACTTCCCCTCCCCCTCGCACCACCACTTTCCCTTAATGTGGCAAACTAAACAGAGCACCGGCCGGCATGTCGACGCTGGTGGGGGACCTTCAACTACCTCCCCTACATGCGCCAGATTTTTCTCGCAGGTCGCCGTTAAATAAATCTATCTATAGTCAACATAATAGCACACATAGCATACATTGGCTTTAATGTATTGTCTTTAGTTGTTATACAATTTTTTAACTTTGGTATACAATAAAGTTTAGGCAGAGATTTGAATTTAGGAAAGTTTAGGCAGAGATTTGTATTTAGGAAAGTTTAGGCAGGGATTTGTATTTAGGAAAGTTTAGGCAGAGATTTGAATTTAATGCACACAAACAAAACCCAATGAAAAATTATGTTTAATTGGAACATAAATGTCAAATATTTATCAATGTTTTTTTTTTTTTTTTTTTTTTTTTTTTGCTTGGATGATGTTGTATTCCTGATTAACAATTAATTGTTTATTGAAATTATTATATTAAAATAATATAAAACAGGAATTATTTTAGTTTATAACATAACTATTTCTCAGTTTCATACGGTTATTTGGAGAAGATGAAGAGACAACCATGGATGTACAGTAGATACTAAAATTTTAATTAAACTGCATGTATTCTCTACATTACATTATACAGCACTCTCTCTATCAAAGAATGATTTAAATTACTTAACAAGTACGAATTAATCACTTGTTAGTAGTCTTTTCCTAAAATAACATTAAAAAACTCATTTGATAAGTTCCTCGTGCCGGAAAAGAATTAAAACAAATGTATGTAACGCCCAATACATATTTGAACCTTTCTTCCCTTTTAGTAGAAAGTAGGTTTTTAATTTCTTACCTCTTAAACTCTTATGAAAATATAATTCTTAAATTTATGGTAGCTGGATATGTTGCAGATTATTAAGTTTAAACTATGGCCCACACATCTTTCCTTAGCAGAGATACATGAAACATTCTTTATATTTTTAAGAAAGTTTGACAAACTAATTGTAATTATTAGTTATTGTATGTCAATCCTGTCATTAATGTATTAAACAAATACTGCTTTACGTGTTTTGAATAACCTTTATAAAAAAAAAAAACAATTATGGATAATAGGTAAACAAATTTACAGCCTAAATGAACGGGGATTGCTTCATTGGACAGGAATTATATTTGACTATTTCGTTTTTACACATATATAAATCGTTTCTCTCTTCCTAGTTTTAATAATTAGTTTTACTTTTGGAAGTGCCATTTTGTGCCAACGATCGTTTTATTAAAAACTTACTCATTACTATGTTATTGAAAATAGGTCTAAAAAGAAATATGTACAACAAGTACAATAAAAAACACATTATAACCGTGGCATGGTACATTTGTATGACTATACCTCACCATTAGTCTAGCCAATACCACTAGGCTTATTAAGACTGTTTGTAAGCTAATTAGTAGTTAGTTTTAAGAGTTTTAATTTGACTAATTGTAAATTTAAATTTACGTTTAATTTGTTTTGAACTTTTACTACTGTTTAAATTGCTCATCAGTCTTCTAATTTTGCGAAATTATTACAAAAACCCCAAAACGAGCACTTAAACACATTAAACATCTAGACCCATTACGTCACAACTTCTCGTTGGTCAAAGACAAATCTCATTTCATGTTAGAACAATCGTGCAATATGAATACAATGATAAGATTTGCTTATCTTGGATATTGATGTCTGTTTTTAAAAACTAATTATATTTCGAACACATTGACTGAATACATTCATAATCCACATAAGCGGTCGTGCAAATCCGAAAATTTTATTATTTTTTATTCTTAAAACCCAACCGTGAAAATGAACGTGCCTAGCCCAAACTTAATGTTTGGTGTGGTAACATCGAATACTAAATTTCACTGCATAGTGTGCGAACTCCATATGAGGCCGGTTTTCACTACGCGTTCAATGCACGAAAAGGTTTCGTACAGTGTAGTTTCAACGGAATCAATGAACGATGAGTTTACATAAGAAACAATGGGAAAGTCAGATGTCGGTTTTCACTTGTGGTGCAAATTTCGTACAGGGTTCGGACAGTGTCATTTGCATCAGTCGAGTGACCGATTCAAACGACACTGTACGAAACTGATTGTACCTTAGGTTTTGTATGTGAAAACGAGAGACATGCTAGAAACAGGCTGCCTACGGCAGCAAAAGGTCGTGAGGTATTCGGCCATTTTCGGACCTGTTCGTTCGACTCCGTGTTCTTTGTCTCCCTTCGAGCATGACGAAAAAGCACGAAGGTTGTACGAAGCTTGTACGCGTAGTGAAAACCGGCCTCAAACTGAACTGTTTCCAACTCAATGAATCAGTTCAGCTGAGCCACTCGATTAACCTGCACGTACACCATATTTAACCACTTAAATGAATAAGTTATATTTATTTAGGTTTAATAAAATAATAATACTAGTAGTTCTGTGAACAGTAGACCTCGCTCGTTGAAATAACAAATGTGGTTTTGAGCTTAGGTTAAAAATAGTGTGCCAGTAAGGAATGTAACGGATATATTGGTAGACACCAAAATTCCCAAGAAGTTAGTTATGAAGAAAGGACAGTTACGTTCCCAGACATTTTAATCAAGTCAGCAGCATTAGAACAACTTGCTCTGAAACAAGTGAAAAGAATCATATTGCATTTCACATAGCTTTAGCGAACAATGCAGAATATCATGAGAATGCTTTTACAAGAATTTACAGATAGACAAATTTTTAGAAAAATGAAAGTCCAATAGGGAGATGAGTGAAAAATCTTTAGTTAATGACAAACGGTTTTTCAAAAGGACGCGGTAGCAGGAGTAGGGCAAGAGCGAGAAAAGCGGGGTCTTCTTCTAACATCTTTTGAACGGGCAAGACCTAAAAGCCCGCTTCACACCACAATGTATATTTCAACCTAAAACCCACTATCAAAAGACTAAGTACATTTTACCTTAAAATACAAAAATAATTTAAAATCAATCATCAAATAAGAGTCAATCATCAAGTCGAACTCACTAAGTGAAAACCATCAATCAGTTTAAAATCAATCACCAATTTCAAAAGGCATCGTAGGAACCAGTGGATAAATAGTGTTCAGTGAATGTGCTAATATAGATAAATGAATATCAGTAAAGTGTTAAATAAAATAATCAATAAAATATATAGTATCAGTTTAAAAGTGAGTAAAAGGGAAAATCGCCAAATATGTAAGTAATTTAAAATTTTCAATTTATGTTAAGACAGATCTCGAGGTTAAGCAAATTTAAATAAAATCAAAATCATATCCAGATAATTAAAAAAAATCATAAACAAATTTTAAATGGAATAATATAAATGTAATAAAATAAATTCGTAGCTTTAGAGCAACAATAACTAAGCAATTTGGTCGGGTCTTCTTTATAGAGAATTAGCTGCCAAGGATTTAATAATACCTAATAAGCAATTGAAAGAAGATTCCGATTCAATTAAAAGGGTTAGAAACTGCTGTTTAGGATAAGGTTTTAAAGTAAGGAATTATGTCAACTTAATAATCAAACTTTTAATTTCAAATATTTTATACAATGTTTAGTTGTTAGCCTATTTTAATAAAGGATAAGTTATATATATTAAATATTAAGGAGACTGCATAGTATTTGAATAGTACAGTCTCCCTTAACAACATTATAGATTACGAATAATAATTATCAAAATATCCTGGTAAAATTAGTTTAGTAGATTCAGCAACTTATTATGAAGTAAAGTTTAGAGGAAGAGACGATTTGAGAAATTAATCATTAAGAAATTGTATATTAAATAATTTGTACATTTCTTAAGAACAAATTTCAATAATTAAGTATCATGTTAATTCAAGTTTTTTTTTCAATAAATTCAATTAAAAAAATTCTAAATGTTATTAATGTAGAAAAGGTGTAGTCATTAAATTAATCATATGTCATGTATAATATCTTGCTATCAATTATACATTTAATACAAACTATTAATGTCTCTGAAGTTATTTCAAAAAATTAGTTGTGCGTCAGACCTCTCAAGCCAAGCAAAATTGATTCGTAAGTCGAATCTGGTGGAGCCCCCAAATAAGACAAACCATACATGGTTTAGAAATTATGAACCACACACCTCCATATAATAATAATAGCCTTACATGATAAAGTCGCCCAAATCAAAATCATAACCTTACAGGAAGTAAGCACAAGGTTTAGGAAGTTAAACATTATTTTGCAATTCCCGCGATTCCGTGATTTCTAGTTCTCGTTCTTTCCTTTTCTTGAGCTTTAACTGCTAAAGATTTTCTTTTAGAGGCATTGTGTTTTATTTAGTTTAATAATGCGTAAGATAGCAAAAAATATCAAGTTATTGAGGGAAAACATAGAATTAAATATTTACATACTTAAATAACTAAAACTTAACAATGTATTTACAGTTCCATAACTTCCATAACATATACATTATTCCAATATTATAAAAAATGAAAACAAACGATGTTAAAACGTCGTGATAGTAACCTCAACTTTATTCTCAACCCATGTACCTTCCCACGGTATCTAACGGTCATTTTTTGTATGTCCTTTATCGCCGAGAGGTTTCATTTGTTTCATCTCATTTTGTAATTCAAATAAAGCTAAGTCAAATACTTTTATGTATTCTGTTCAATTCTTTGATTTATTCTCTACACTTTCTTATTATTATATGCAATTTTTGGGCAAAGGCTATATTCCTAAATTACTATTCCAAACTGGCCTAGTTTTGTTAGCAGTCTTGTAGTAGGAACATAAAAACTGGTGTTTTCAAAATAAGAAATTTGAAATTGATAAATATGTTTATACAATTCTATTTAGAACTAAATTACGAAACTTTTTTACATTTATGAAAAAAATTACAAAAATTTTTACTACTTTTAATGTAGGCCTAAAGTTAAACTTTTTCCTTTCGTTACTGAACATGCTAATAACTAATAAATGTTTCTTGAGCTAATAACTTTGTTAATTTTACTTCAATCATTTTTTCACTGACATATATGCATTCTTTGAACCTTTATCTACAAAAAAGATATGGAACACTTTTGAATTGGTTTAGAATAAACGTATAAAAACATGGCTGAAATACAAAAACTTGGACGATTTTTAACAAATTTGAAGTTTACGGCCATTTTGTGAGCTTACCGTAAGAGATACGGAAAAAAATCAAGAATATAATTTTTTTGAAAATAAAATTTGCTATTGGCAAAATGTTATTAGTTTTTAAATTCGACTTACGGTTAAGCCACAAACTGGCTTTGTAAAAAAGCTTACACTGAGAGAAACGGTGCGGCCGCCATTTTTATTTTATTTAAGGGGTTAAAAACGGAAAATCGAAAAACCTTATATATACATGGCTCGGCCTAAGAATAAGGAACATTCATGCAAAATATCATCAACATCGGTCAAGGCGTTTGGCCGTAATCGTGAGACAGACACACAGACGTACAGACACACAGACATACAGACACACAGACGAAATGCCGAACGGTCGAGTTTAAACGGAGACCTCGCTTCGCTCGGTCAATTAACATGGAAGCTTAATAATAGTTCCCATCTTTTTGAGACAGACTGTTTCAATATTGTAATTCTCTTGCTGAAAATCTAATTCAATTATTTAGATTGAAGCTGCTAAACTTAAACTTCAAGTTTACTTAGCTAAACTTAACTGATATTATTTTAATGCGAAATATTGTTAGATGAATGTTTATTGGTCGTATCGACCGCATTGGACAACTTATAGCAATTCACCTCACAAATATATTGAGCATATTAACTGCTTTAAAAGAAAACGCTATTTATAAATTTAAACATCGACCATTTATTTTTAATAGCACATTAAAATAATTTTAATAATAACACATTCAAGGCAAATCAAACATAATAATTCGATTAAAAAGTATAGCATTCGGTAAGAAACGGGCTACAAATATTTATAATCGGCGTTTTTGTAGAAATTTCATGGTTATTATTAATTTTAAAATAATTTGGTGGGTATATGTTAACCGGAGCCTTTAAGGGTGATGATAGTAAGGTTTTTCTTTATTTTGGCACATAATCTAAATGGTCTGGCGAAGTTTATGGTGAAACATATGAACAAATAAAGCCATACTTGTGAAAGTGATTTATTTTATTAATAATTTCAGCCATAATTAATTGTGGAGTTATACGAAAAACCGACTGTACATACGTTAATTAAATTATACTAATACTAGCTTGCCCGATCCGGCTTTGCACGGATAGACAAATCAAAGTTAAATGTATATATTATATCAATAAATATATTACTCTATGTATTTCTTATGAGGATTTTTAGTAACTTTAACCCCCCAAACCTCCCCTAAACATTCGAATTTTTTGAAACCCTTTCTTACCGAGCACCTAGAGCCCTAGAGGAAGATACATACTAAATTTCATTCCAATCCGTTAGGTGATTTTTTTTAGTAACTTTGACACCCCAAACCCCCCTAAAATTTCGAATTTTTTGAAAACCTTTCTTAGCAAGCACCTAGAGCCTTAGAGGAAGCTACATACCAAATTGCATTCCAATCCGTTTGGTGTTTCTTTTAGTAACTTTGACCCCCCAAACCTCCCCTAAAATTTCGAATTTTTTAAAACCCTTTCTTAGTGAGCATCTATATCCCTAGAGGAAGCTACATAACAAATTTCGTTCCAATCCGTTCAGTATTTTTTGAGAAATCGTGATCAGTGAGTCAGTTGATTTGGCTTTTATATATATAGATAATGTTACAAACGAAGTACAATTCATGTGCTTGTTTTTGTATTTTCTTGTTTTGTTGTTGGAAACTCGTTCGAAACCCCAAAGAGTTTTAACAACTCTCCTCAGGCAAAGTGTTATTTTTACACATTAGATCAAATAATACTAATTGAATTTGTAGTTCAACACCATCTGGTATAATTACTGTAATTAAATTATTCAACAAAAATGAGGCGCCAGGTTCGGTCTTTGTCGTTTGTTGTTTTCTCATTACTTTAATGAGGCCTCTGTCAGACGAACTCGAATGAACAATATGAACATTTAAAAATATAACAATTGTGTACATCCAGTGTTATTGAGATGTAAGGTTGTATCTTTTCAATTCATTTAATAGTCAGAGCTAAAATTCTACAAACCTTATAGAAAAACAAATTCATTTTTTTCCTGTAATTACGAATAAAATGTCCCTGCAGGTTTAAAAAATAAAGTAATGAAAATTTAAAATGTGAAAATTCCGTTTATGTTGACATAAGACAGTTAAATCGATTGCTTTGGTTCTTTGCCATCGTTATTGACAACAAAACAAAACACCCATTTATTGGAACAATTTATAATTGCAAGTATAAAGGCGCAAAGATTTTAAAATATTGTAGTTGACATACAAATTGCATTTTTTTTTTCTTACTCTGCTACATTTAGTTTTGATAGTCCTATGACTAAAATGGAGACTCTATTATTAATATGATGAAGTATCTATATACACTTAAAAAATTTTGGATGGTTAGCTAGCTACATAGGGAAAACTTACATTTCAACTTAAAATAAACTTACATACTTTAGCTTGTATAAACGTTTGTCTTTATATGGTACGAGCTGGCCCGATCCGGCTTTGCACGGATACACAAATCAAAGTTATATGTATATTAACAAAAAATTTATTATATCAATAAATATATTACACTATGTATTTCTTATGGGGATTTTTAGTAACTTTGACCACCCCAAACCCCCTAAAATTTCTAATTTAAAAAAATCTTACTTAGAGAGCACCTACTGCCCTAGAGGAAGCTACGTACCAAATTTCATTCCAATCCGTTCAGTAGTGTTAGAGAAATCGTAATTTAGTAACTTTGGTCCCCCCCCCCAAACCCCCCTAAAATTTCGATTTTTTTTAAAACCTTTCTTAGGTTGCACCTATGGCCCTAGAGGAAGCAACATACCAAATTTCGTTCCAATCCGTTCAGTAGTTTTGAGAAATCGTGATGAGTGAATCAGTGGATTTGGCTTTTATATATATAGATGTCTTAGTATGTTGTTGATTATTTATGGTTGTCCAAAAGTTCTAGTCAAAAAATTAACTATCAGTTAATCATTGAGAAATCGTCGTTTAAGAGTAAACAAATGATAATACCTTCGTATGATACCTTCGTAAATATTTTAATTTGTCGACGTATAATAAATAATAAATAAAAGTACCCTCGTGAAAGTAATAATAGTTAGTAGTCTTATGTAACAATATCTTCGTTAGAGTCGCAGATGCAGTACATCGTAATAAGCGTCTATAGAAAAATGCATTCGTCACACATATGAAAGAAGCAGTGAAGTAAAATTAATGCATTGTGATTGAGAACTGATGGAGTAAGGTTCATACAATTCATAGTTTTATTCAATTCATGAATGAGTTAACATTAGTTTCATAAAACGTTTCTAAAGAATTTATTTATTTCATAGAAATACTTTTGATGTATAAGCCATATTAGGGGACATTTTAGTACAAGTTGTTTTCCTTTAGTCACACATTTCATTCTTCTAAATCTTTTTTGTTTCTATATTATTGCAACTTTATCTAATTAAAATATGTCTCATTCAAATAAAATGCAACTGTTATATCGATGAAATGTTTCATTGGATCCATAACCTACATATTTATCGTTAGCCATGATGTCTGAACCTAAATATAATTAAATAATTGGAGCTTCAAAAATTTATGTCTGAATGTTTAATTATTAATAAGTAAAGATTAATAAGATTTTACAGGAAAATAGTAGTTTAATTTAATTACTATTGCACACTTCTCGTTTTATGACGTCAGATTCTTGTTTGTTGTTTTTTGTTGCAAACAGTTTGTATAATTTTTGGTTCTTTTTATAGCAACGTAGGCCCAAGACGTAATGCGGTAGAGAATACTGTCACACCCAATTGTATTTTTGTACTTTAAGGGTTGTTCAACAATGGGTTAAAACTCAAACATCAAATCAAAAGTTTTGGAGGTTTCAATTAATTGCCGTTTTGATTAAAAAAAAAAAATTCAAAATATAATTTAATCCACACATTGGCAGTGTTTTAAATAGTTTGATTGCGTTTAATTATTTAACTCTATTGTTGGATGATCAATACAAAATTCTCAAAAAATATACACATTTTTGGGGGTATCGAGTGAATAAATAGGACAATATAATTTTTATAAACTTAAAGTTCTTAAGTAATTTAATTTGGGATGTCACAAGTAAATGTGTCCATTAGAATTTGTTTGTGGATTATAATCATGAGAGTAAGAATAGAGCTTATTGAATTTTGTTAATGGGTTTTCTAAAATATCCCTTAAACGTCAATAACTGTTTGGAGATCTGACTTGCCTTTTACGTAGTTTAAAAACTAGAGTTGTGAAGAATTTATTGTTAAAGTTGAATAAAGTGATATATAGTTACGGTCTGAATTTTTGTTTATGTAATATTTGACTTATATTTTGCTTAAATGTTCCACCTATGTATATACGAATACCATCATTAATCTATAATGCAATAATACAATTTAACTAAACTCCTTCTAGATTAAACATAGACTTATATAAGTTACATCTTTATATATATAAGGAAAAACATCGTAAGCATGTATTTTGTATCATTTTGTCAAAGCTACAGATGGGATTGTATATAACTGATTAAATAAAAGGCACCTGCCGTTTGATGTTGTCTTCATTGTATGCATGCTCTTTGCAACTGCAAAGTAAAGTGGTTGAATCATGTTTATCACAGGTGAAAACATTTTACAAAACTGCACTTTTAAAAGTTAAATTATAATTCTACTTTTTTTCAAAAGATAAAGAAACTTAAGAAACATCTTTTCTTTACTGGTCTTGATATGATTCGTTACTATCTTTACAGGATTACCGATAATAAACTTTCAACTGATAGTTTATTTGAACTGAATCTATTAACTCAATCAGTTTTGGTATGTTTACTTTAGTTTGTCAATCGAAACTACTATAAATACACAAACCTTAACTTTTTTCTTTATAAATATAGTATTTATACACTTCACTGATGCCGGGAAAGCAATATTTAACCATCTTCAACACGTACAATATTAAAAAAACTTTCAAATCAAATGTTCCTTATGGAAATTTACATTGAAGAGCGTTCTCCCAGCTTTTCCGGATTTGTCTTGTTCTTTTTTGTGTAGAAACAAACCGTTTAGAAAACTCAACTAGAAAGTTGTACATACGTTTTTAAAGTACAAACACACTGTGACTAAATATTATAGGTTAGAACCTTTTAGGCTGTTTTTTTTTTAAATTTTAATTATATAATGTGATAATAACGAAATATAATCATACTATTATTGGCGAGATTAATACACACCCCATTCAGTAAAATAACCTACTGAATTACCTACGTTCGATTTGGCAACGTTGATGAAATTCTATTTTAACTACGCAGTTATATTGTACTATTGTTTTTAAAGGTACGATGTTATTGTTTTCGTAATTAACGTTTTGTTACATTGTTTTCTAATTTTATTGCTTTGTGGGTACTTTTGGGATTAATATTGTTTAGTTTATTTAATTCTTACGTGTTTGGTGTATTTGAAGTGATTTATTTTGTTATAATTACGTGAAATGTTGCGGAAAAGTCGAAACTTAACCTATATAATTTTAACTTTTATTACGTTCATAATTCCTATAAATATTTTTCCCGGGAAAATTTGTGTTGTTTTTACAACCAGTTAGATGTGTTCTTTCATATCATTTCAAATTCCCTTAGAAATCGATTGACAAGTTAAAGTAAATTTTTACCTCAGTTTTGATTATTACGAAATTTCTACAAGAAATAAGCACACACATTCTTACCAATGTTTGTTTGGTTCTTGTTTTGTTAACCTGAATAAAAATATATGGAAATGTGAGATGCACCATATTTATATATATACATTCACATTTCTCAACTCTTTACAACTCCCCCACAGATATTTGTTGACAAAAGCTTTCTGTTTGGTTATGGTTCAAATGTATGTTTAAGCAGTTTAAGGTAAAGCAAATATTCTGTCATGTGTTACAAGATGAATACATATACTGTTGCTACTATAAACCTGTGAATAAACTGCGGTTTTCATGAAAAATGTTAAATTTAAATAAGGATAAGTCTTTCTGTAGAAATGTGTATAAAGCTTCGAAAATATATTTTAAACATTACATTTTTATACATTTATGAGTCATTATTTTGTTTATCACATAGTAACGATCTTTTTTACTATAATGATTAAGTTTTTATACTTTGATTTATGTCTCATAAAAAACTCTGGGCGAAAATTGTAAATGTCCATCTAATCAATCGCACTCTGCTGAATAATTATTATTAAAAGACTGTGAGAAAAAACTGTAAATCAAAGTTTAGTTCTCTATTTTCCTATCATTATTTCCTCTATATGATTTGATGAGTTTTAATGGAAAAGCCATTACACTCAAAACAAATCAAGTGCAATCATTAATTATTGTGACCCATTCAAGTTAATTTAACTATTATGTATCCTCTTTTAGCATATACATAAACTACATTAGTCATCAGTTAAAACAAAAATTCATAAACCATTTCGTTTTTAAAATATATTGACTAACGATTAATTTTCAGACAATAAAATTATCTAATAGATTTTATTCTTAGTGTTATCAAATTTTCAGCCATAAACACGAAAAAACTAAGTAAACTAATAATTAAAATACAACAATAAATAATAAGTTTCTTAAATTTCGAATAATACTTTGCTTTTTAGAGTGATACAATGTTTACAACTAAAATAAGTATAGTCTTTATACATACTGTTTTAGATAATGAATCATCATATTTCTTGAGTAATGAAATATATTGCATGGTATTGCTTGAAAATATTTGCCTCAACATACGCAAAACTGTTAGACGTTTAGGTTTTTGGAGACAGATTTATTTTGGACATACAGTTTTCATCAATGATTTTGCAACTTTCCTTTCTCTGCAGGGGAAAGGGTGAAATTATATGCACTGGCTCCAGAATTTCATATGTTGTATATCAATAAGAAAGTAATGGTTATTAATTTTATGCAAAAAAAACAATACAAAAAGGAAGGTAATTCCTCTACTTATAAGAATTTGTTATTTAAAAAAATGGTGGATCTCACTACTTCTGAAATATAATTCCACACTTTATAAAATGATTAGTCTCGTTTTCTGTAACCCCTATATCTATGGGTAAAAAAACTACCCTCATTGTTATGTAACTAAAGTAAAAAATTAGGTCTTTTATCAGTTTGACTTTTTAAATTCTCCAGGGAGTTTGGACAGTGACATAAATTATTGTCAGTAAACTTGCAACCTCCAACAGAGTCTCACTGTACTACCTTCGTGTTAACGTTATAACTTTTATAGAGTAAAAAAGCACAACCAAAAGAAATCTCTTCTCTCTGGTTTCTGTCATTTAATGTTCCGTTTACACTTACACAATTAATGATTTATATGAAATTAAAATATCATTATCCTCACTCTTTTAATCTAAGTTTGTTATAATCTACGTTTGTTATAATCTAAGTTTGAAATTAACTTGTGATTCTCTTGGCTATCTTTCAATATGAAAACTATACAACAGGACCTTGCCTTTAAAAAAATTATTTCACGTTCAGTTTCTTCCTTAGGTTGCAACAAAGGATAAAGCAATGCATTCTTTTCTTCTCTATTATTTTATAAAAGTATATTTATTTTCGTTAAGATATTTTTCTCGTTTATACATGGGATAACAGTTTGATAACACTAAGCGTCTAGGGACTATTGATTATTAAAATAAATGGATTGGATGCAAACAGAAATACAGGCGGACAAACAGAATGATTGACAGAGAGAAGGTAGCAATCAGCCTGATGTAATATCCCAGCTCCAGCGCTAAGTACATTTAATTTACTTGTGCCCTGTCGGGCAAATACTGTCGCCACAATCAAACTCTCTTTGTATATTGAGCAGCTGTAATCCGGTAGTAAACTTTATAATTTATATTAAAAACTTGTTTCTTTTCATTATTTCATTTTAATTATTATTATTGTTTATGTTTTTATTGATTATTAATAAATTTATTTTCAATATAATAATTATCTTCATGAATATCATATTGAAGAATATGATTATATAGTTTATTTCATTTTGAAATATATTAAGTTTAAAAATATAGGTACATAAAATAAGTTTTACAATCGATTTATTATGTATTTAAAAAAAATAAGAATCACAAAAACAACAAGGCTACAAAGTATTAATCTTCAATAGTGGGACGATATAATTACTAGAATGAAACTTAAACACAAAATTTCTCAAATAACACGTTTACTTATTCCAACGCGTTTTAACCATAATATCCAAATACTTGAAAGATCTACTATAATCCAACCAACAATATTGAGCCATACACCTTATAAATACAGAACTAAAGGAATTTAACCTAGATCTACTCTACATTAGCCAAGCGTTAACATCTTAAGCTGACGTAACGTAATAAGCCGTCACCAAAGAAATTATTTTTTATTGGTTTTAACGAAATATTTCGTCGTGACGTTTTATAAACTTTTTTTGTAATGATAAGGACGGAATTAAACGTATCCTATTGAATGGTAGATACTGTATACAGTTTAGAAACTTCCATAAAAGATCGCAGCACCAATTTGTACTACTCCTCTACCTTCTATACTCATACTGCTTTAGTCGAGCATGTTCTTTCTGTGTAGAACGTTTTGACTGTGTTAAGTTTATTTTCGCTCGAACATAATAGGGTCTAATAATTTAAAGGTAAGTGACATTTCTGCACTTTTATGTGAGAATAGTGATGATGTCGAAAGTGACAGTGAAATTGAAGTTGTTGAAAATCCTATCCCGAATCCAAATGTGCATGATGCATGGACAAGTCGAGGTAATGTTTAGTCGACGATTTCCTTTTTTTTACCAAACAGTTGTATTCAAATTAATACAGTATCAAGTGACAAATACAATCCATGTTTATTTTTTTAGCAATTTTTTTATGACAAGGTTTTGCAGTTAATCAGACAAACCTATATCCTTAACAACCCCTTGAAAGTTACTCTGAATTGAAGCCAATATCAAGGGCTCGTGGTTGGGCAGCAACAAATATACAAGAAATACAATTACGTCTTGCTTTATTGGTTCATCAAGGAATAATTTTTAAAAAACCTACATTTTAGTCATAATTTAGTCGTAGAGAATCAATAGAAACAATGTTTTTTTAACTTCCCGCTACCAATAAAGGGAAGTTATTGATTTCGGTCCGATTTTCGAAAGTCGAGTTTTCATTAAATCTCCACGTTTTGAGGTCCCAGGAAGCCATTCTGACTATTCCCGCCGAGGTGTCCGACCGTGTGTGTGTGTGTGTGTGTGTGTGTGTGTGTGTGTGTGTGTGTGTGTGGATGTATGTGTGTAAATAAATTTTTGTCGTACAGTTTCTCAAAAACGAATCAACCGATTGAATTCTACGACATGTCATTCGAAAGGGTGTATCAAAACTTAGATCTGATTAGATTTGAGAGTTAATCCATCGAGCCAATCCGAAGAAATTAAAAAAAATAACCTAATTTGTTTTTGAAATTTTTATGTTTTTTAAAAATAACTTTAAAGCGTGCGAAAAAATCTTAATAAAACCATGTATACATTTTTTTTGCTTAAAAAACTGCGTCGACTGCTTTTTTGAAAATGAAAATCGGACGACGCATTCAAAAGTTATCGTTGTTTAAAAATTCACAAATTTTCGTTTTTTGGTATTTTTTGGTATTTTTTTAACATATCTTCCAGATTTCTCAGCCAATCAATATAAACCTGTACATTTTCTTTTTGTGCTTTAAAAACTGCGTAGAATGCTTTTTTAAAAATGAAAATCGAACGACGCATTCAAAAGTTATCGTTGTTTAAAAATTCACAAATTTTCTTTTTTTGGTATTTTAACAAATAAACTCATTTTTAAGCGTTTAAAATTCAAACTAAGCGGGAAGTTCTAGGGTTGGCCTGCACGGTCAACCAATTTCCAGATTTTTTATTAGCTAATGTCCGAAAAGAGATTCTAAATGCTGTTGAAGTTTATCCACATGATAGTATAAATAAGAAAACTTTTAAAATTTCACCTATTTTAAATCATATAAGAGACAAATGCAAATCATTGTACATTCCCATCCAAGATAAATATGTGTGGATGAGCCGCTTCTATTATGGAAAGGTCGTTTGTCATGGAAACAATACATACAAAGATAAATAGATTTGGTGGAAACATTATGTGAAAGATCATCCGCTTATATATGGAATTTGATCATTTACACTGGAAAGAACACCGATATTTGAGAAAACTAATCTAATACGGATTTATTTTCAATTAGCAATATTTATAAAGTGGCGTATTCTTTCCATTGAGTTAAAGTTCTATTTTAGGACGCAGTAGGCAGTACGATCAACATCGAACTAAGGGTGGGCGTGACGAGTAACAGTGAAAATACTGCGGAAGGGACGATATATTATTTCTTACAAATATAACTACGCATTAAATATGCGTTTCCTTTTGTCATAATTCCCCAATTAACAGGTTAACAATTACTTTGTGTCAGTCTAAATGTCCTAAATTTACCTAATACTATTATGGTGGAATTTTGATATTTCCGCTATTTTTTGTTTTGTTTTATTATTCACCTATTTTAAATTGTGCTTATAATAAATACAATTATAAAAACGAAGAGCAGGAGGAAAATGTAGCCACCATTAACTACTTAAAGTGTTACAGTGCCTGAAAACTAAAAGCTGAAAGTAATAAATAGCAACCAACATGTGTAAATATAAATTTATTAACAGTTTAAATTTATTTTACTAAACTGTAGATGCATATTTAAATATGTTGGGTTCGTAATTGGATATTTATTTCCTAAGCTCCCTTTTACCTTTCATCTTTTGTTTTTAAATAAATTTAAAAAAAATTGTGTTTTTAAGTTGTGAAAATAAGAACGAAAACTTTGTTTTGAGATATCGCCATTTTAGTTTGTTGTGTGTATAAGTTAACATTGTCAAGTTAACATTGATTGTGTTGTGTTGAAGTCTGTTGACATTCAATAGCGCTTTCAAAAAAGTTATGTTTTCTTCACTGTGTGTAACTTTTGTCGAAAACAAGATGTATGAAGTAAAATTAGTTGAACTACATTCTTTGCTCTATTCTTCTGCTGCATGTATTACTTATGTAAGTACTAGCATAGATCATAGGTTATCCAAATACAATGGTACTAGTGCAGTTTACACTATACGCCTTATACTTATACTAGTTGAGTTTATAATATAGCCAGAGAGTTGCTACTTTACATTACTTATTGCTGCATACTAAGTGGACATTCGTGTCAGCTAAGTGTTTGGAAGACTGAATGTTGTTTGTTCACTGATATCAGTAGCCTTGATTAAACACATTATTACAGATTAGCTGTATAAAAAATAATAATAATAATGGAAACATGTTTTGTTGAAGTAAATTTAATAGTAAAGTAAATTTGATTTAAAACTCACTTTCGAATATAATTATCCAAGTCAACGATTTGATTAGAAGTTATAAAGTACTTCCACCATCTGTGATTTCTTATTTTCTTTTCCTTACGAGTTTCGGCGATTACTACCCATCATCAGATTTTCACTCATTTGAGGTCATCAAACTTTAAAACAATAACAACATTAAAAACATGAACATTTCACAAACGTCCAGCGGCCAGGCACCTCGACGTTTGAAGGAAGACTCACTAATTTCAAACTAATTTTTGAAAATAATTATCCAAGTCAACGGTATGATAAATAAGTTAAAAAGTCTTCAATCGAACTTCCAGGTGCCCGTCCTTGTGTAATGTATATGTTTGTGAGTCTTCCTGTAAAGTCGAGGTACGCGGCCACTAATTGTTTAATATTGTTATTGTTTTAATGTTTGACGACCTCAAATGAGTTAAAATTTGATGATAGGATATAAGCCCCGAAACGTGCAAGGAAAAGAAATTAAGAAGTCGCAGACGGTGTAAGTACTTTATAAGTTATTAATGAATTTGTTTGCTTGTTATTTTAAACTATTAAAATTAAAAATAACGTACAATAATTTGAATAAACAAGGTCTATATGTTTACGTGCATAGGATAACCTTCAGATATTCTCAAACAAGGGACTGCAAATATTGGATACGATGGTAAGGAATATTGTTTGTGCTGAGGAAGAAAAGGTAGATGAATTATTCATACTTTAATGGGCTGTAAGAAGAGAGAAGGTTAGATAGGCCTTGTTGATTCGTTTATAACAGTTATACGTGTGTTAGATAGGTATTTATGACATATTATTAATGGTTGTGATTTTATACGTTAAGTAAAAACGTTTTTTACAGTTGGCTTATTGATTGGAGTTAAATTTAATAAATAAATGTTTGTGTTATTAATTATGTTCCATTAGATCACATAAAATAAAAAGTATAAATTTTATTTATTAAAATTTAAACCTTTCTTTAGTATACGAATAACCAAACAAATATTATTATTTGCCACACCAATAATTATTAATAACGTATGCCTATTGTATTATGCAAAATAGATCTGCGTTTTATATATTCTTACAACCAAAGTTTTTTTTTTTTTTTTCTTTTTCAAAAGTATAAAGCCTACAGTTAATTAACAGTTTACAAATGAGGTTTTTTTAATACAGTAGATCGAATAAAGTTAAATGTATTATTTATGTTGCTTATACCTTAGCAGCACGTATTAAGAAGTCATTTTCCGAATCACATGTCAATTTTCAGTGGAAAATTGAAAACATTATTCAGAACTACTTTCTGTAGAAGAAATTTTAATTTGGTGCAGATGTTCCGTATATGTCTAAATATGGCTAAAATTAGTAATTGTTTATATAAAACATTTTAATTAATGACAGCGGAAAAAACAATCAGTACACATTCAAAGCTTATCCAATCGTACAGAAGTGATTCGTTTAGTAAAATAATAAATTATATTAATTGTTTCTTATTTGTAAAAAGTAATTATTTATTTTTTAAGTACCGTAATTATCAATTTAGTTTATCTATAAACAATGTTTAGAATGAAAACTGGATTTGTTAAGTATAAAAATTAAGAAATAGGATCTGCATTACATTTTGCAATGAGAGTTGTTTTAGGTGTATAATAGTTGAATGTATAACTACAGAAAACCCATTAAATAATTAAACTTCGTGCATTTATAAAACATTTAATTATTTTTCAAATTAAAATGGTTCAATTCAATTAAAAAACTCAAAGTCAACAAGTTGATGGAGACTAATGTACCACTTACTCGAGAAATGTTTACTGAATATCTTAAATAATGGATTAAAATGATTCCACTGTACTTCTTAGTAAAGTAAAACAAATTAAGCTCAATTAATTTTATTTTGTAGGTTGTCAGATATAATCTAAGTGTTATATAGCACTAGAACGAACAAACATAATCATTTAATAACATCTAATATTTTGGTATACTAGAAATAATTATGAAATGTCAAAATTTAAGAAAGGTATGAAAGAATAATTTCAAAGAAAAAATACTGAATGATTCATATCATTTGCTTTCAAGACAATAAGTTGGGCGTGCAAATAACGTTAAAATAGTTGTATAGTTGAATCTTAAAACTAAACAAAAACTGTAGAAATTATAACGAAACAAATGTTGCTTATTTAAAACCCAATTTTTTACATAATATCAATGTGAGTCATACAATATATTTAATACCAATTTTGACTTACTGCTATTAAAAAATAATGAAATCTTCCAACTATTCCCAAGAACATTTGTGTTAAACATATTTACATTTTGGTAAAAAATAACAGAAGTACACATAAAGCAAGTATAGACAAACTCAACATATGATTTGTTGAAGTGTTTAATTATTATTTCCATTCACAGATATGAAGACGTTTTGGATACAAATTGTGATCTGGAAGATCCACCATTTTAGGAACTGCTCAAATAACCCCAGATCTTGGGTATATATTAAGATTACACTAAAACATAATTTCGTTTATTTTCCTAAACGTAAGTCAATGTATAATATATATTCAAAATATATGTATATAAATGGGCCATAATAATATATAAAACAAACAAAAATTACATTTCATTTCTGAATCGAAACTTGGTTAAATAATTAATAAAAACATCGACTGGTAGACGGATTGACTTTGGCGTTTGATCAAATAGTCCAATCAAATTACCTCTGGAATAAATTCATTTCAGAAAAAAATGGAACCAGCTCTGAATCGAGCTGAAAACTATTTTAATTGGCTCAGGCCCAACAGTTCCTATAGTCGATTAGGGGTGAGTGATAATAGGGGTTGAAATGGTAGGGGTGAAAAGGAGAAACATTTTTAATTGACTCTCAAAAAAATATTTCTTGATTTCAAACGATAGAACATGAAAAATAAGAAACTTTCAAATCTAAACTGTTTTGTCATAACCTCAAAATCTCGAGATAAATGGATAAACATTTTTTTACGAAATTTTTTTTTCTCGGTCACAAATACGTAAATTTTAAAACTGTTTGGGGAAATTGTTTCTTTTAATGATCCAAATAAGGATTTTTTTTGGAAAAAAATTATTATCAATTAAACGATTTTTAAGTTTTTTTGAAAAGTATGAGGTCAAATTCAAAAAAATCGGTGAAGCAGGATTTTTATTCTAAAAAGTTGATTTTGAACTCATTCTCTTCGTCGTTTTATCAAATTTATGGAAAAAAATTTAATATATTTTTTTCTGATTTTAAAATATCAAAAATAGGAAAAAACTAAAATCTTGGATTTTGCAAAAACTTAAAATTTTGTATACAATGTCAAATTATATTTTATCGATAAATATGGTATATGTTCTTCATAATATTGATTATATTGATAAAATAGTGTAGTCAGAATAATTATTTTGGATTTTTCAACAAAAATCACAATTTTATTCAAAAAAATTCAACACGGCCAAGGTTTTCGAAATTCAGAGGTGAAAATTTCCCAAAAGTAACCTTTAATAGTTGAACTTAAATAAATAGTATAAATAATAATGCCAACTATCGGATAGTTTGGAAAAAATATAAGGTACTCATAGAAAATGCAATGTAACAAAATTCAAGTATATTCTATTTTACAATGTAGGCCTACATGAGTATTTATCGTATAGTAGGCCTATTTATCCTATTCTACATGATAAAAATGGCCTAAATTAATGTTTATTAAAACATTTTGTAACAAAATAATATTATAAGTCATAGTAATGAAATGATGAGTCAAATGACAAGTCCAAGGCCAAAGAAAATGCTTAACTTACATGTTTCACCTATCAAATTTCGTGAATTCACAAGTATTAAAGAACACTTATTCTTATTTCATTAAACAAAATTATTTTTTTATGTTAAAATATTTGAAAAGATGTTATAAAATGATGTCCACAAAGAATTATATGACGTTATTATATTGCAAAATTTACATAGAAAACATTTTGTAAACATATGTCATTTAACTAGATAATAATAATGCCAACCATCGGATAGTTTGGAAAAAATATAAGGTACTCATAGAAAATGCAATG
>JAGFPH010001868.1:193352-209668 GCA_018207615.1 Philaenus spumarius
TAAAAAATCTGATATTATTATTATTATTAGCTAAACAAGAATTTTTTGAAAGATACGGGCTTGTGCATATGGTAGGGTACATTAAGGGCTACAAATAAGCCAAATTTGATCAAAACCGTTATAGCCGTTTTTTTATAAAAAAATAATAACTGATATTTTGGGGTTTTTTGGCCAAAAAAGGGGTTGTTTTTGAAAATTTTTCAAAACTTTTTTTCGTGTATCTATATAGGCCTACTGTATGGATGTTCGAAACGAAGTTTGAAAAAAGTTTGAAAAACAACCCCCTTTTTGGCCAAAAAACCCCAAAAAATCAGTTATTATTATTAGCTAAACAAGAATTTTTAGAAAGATACGGTTTTGTGCATATCGTAGGATATATTAAGGGCTACAAACAAGCCAAATTTTATCAAAATCGTTAGAGCCGTTTTTTTATAAAAAAATAACTGATTTTTTGTTGGTTTTATGGCCAAAACAGGGGTTGTTTTTCAAAAATGTTCAAAACCGTTTTTCGTGCATCTATACAGGCCTACTTGACATGTCTGGTGCAAATTTGTTTGAAATCGATCGAATAGTTTTTGCTCTAGCTTTGTATACATACAGACATACAGACATACATACACACATACATACAGACATACAGACAGACATTTTGTAAAAACCACTTTTTTGGACTCAGGGGGTCCCAAAACGGATATTTCCACAAAAATCTCAACATCGATTTTTTTGCGATCATTATACTTTCTCTAATACTATAGTATAGTGAGAAAGTAAAAACGTATCACATAAAAGATAAACGATTTTATGAAATCATGCGTTTCAAAATGGCGGCCGGTTGTGTAAACATCTCAAACCTAAATTACTCAAAAACCGTACATTTTAACGAAAAATGTCAAGACACATTTTCCCCCTTTTTATTTCCTATCGGATGGTGTAACTCTCAAAACAATCGGATGAAGAATAATAGTTAAGTTATGTCTGATAATTGGTTTGTGCAACCCGGCATCCTATACCAACACAGTAAACACAACAGTATGGTGGGTAAGTACGCTGTTACTATCCATAACTTAACTAATTATCCTTCATTCGATTGTTTTGGAAAATACACCAACCGATAGGGAATTAAAAGACTACAAAAAGGATGTTTTGAAATTGTTTGTTAAAATGTACGGTTTGTGGGTAATTCCGGTTTTGTCGTTTTGAAACAGCCGCCATTTTGAAACAACAAATTGGATATAATCGCTTATTTTTCTTAAAATATACCATTCTTAGGTTAAACTTCTTGTAAAGTTTGAACTCAATAGGTCCAACCGTTCTCTAGATAGAAATTATTTTGTAAAAACCAATTGCGGATATGTGGAAAATTGTTATTCTTGATTTTCTCTTTATTTTGACCCATAAAACCATTTCCTGAAGTTTGGGATTAATCAATGTAGGCTTTGTATAATGTTGAAAGAAATTGATGTGGAAAAGATAAATAATATATATTATTGGTTTATTCGTTTTAATAGATGTTTGTTTGGCAAAGCGATGCCGTTAAAGGCCATTTGGCTATTAAAAGGGTATTTAAATGGGTTTAATGTATTGTGATAGTTCAGTTTAATTTAACTACAGAGAAAAGCAATAATTAATTAAATGAATTGCAACGATGAGTATAAAGGTGTACATTGTATTGCATTTAAATGTCAATTGAATCTCATCTAAACAGTTCTAAATGCTGTTGGAAACCACGCTATTAACCATAAGCACCTGTCAAAAGATGCATTTATACTAGACTAGTATAACCTCAATTTAATCTGTAACAACCAATAGAGGCAACTAGGTTAATGTGATTTGTATAGCTGTAACTAAATGTATTATCCTTTCACTCAAAGTAACTATTCGGAATTTCTGTAACATTGGATTTACTAACATATATATCGAAGTAGTTTAGCCTACAAATTCTACTAGGTTGTAATGAAACTTAAGCTTGTTTAACACTTTAAGTTTTCTAAAAAATTTAATATTTAATTAAAAGTACAGCCTATGTTAATAAACGAGAAGAAGCAATTTTGTAGACTCATACACAAATTATTTTATGATATCCACTCATATTGCTTTGACTCGGTAGGAAATGTAATGAAGAGATGAAATTCTAGGGATAGCATATTTCTTAAAGCATTTTAGAATAGTTCCCAGTTCTATATCACAGTTACATTAAACTATCATTTTCCAAAAGAATTAAAACCATAACTAAATATAAAAGCTAATCTGTCTCTGCAATGTTACTGCAACGGTTAATTAGCCCGTTGTAAGGCGCTAATTAGACTAGCCAATTAAAGCATAAGAAAACCATTTTAATAAATTCAAATTTTGAAAGTATGTATCAGAATCAGCAAAACAAGGCATAAGTAAAAAAGCAAAACGAATAAGTATCATCACATATATTATTTCTCAAGGCCATTTTTTTGTCGGTACGCCATAACTTCCTTAATACATCATCAAATTACATGAATGAGGCATCATTTTAAAGCTTTCCTTAACCGCTACACCGGAAAAATATACAAAATACAATTACACGAAAAAATAAAGAAATAAAGAATCCGAAGGTGACAATGATGTAAGATCAAGTAAGTTGTAGGGATATTTTCCTGGCGTTGGCAACACTGATGATAACAATACCCAGCTGGAGAGTAAGTTAGAATGCGAATGCTTCGCACGGGTCAGCTAGTTTGATGAAATTTGCATATTTTAAAAGTTATTAGTGAAATTGGAAACGTTTTTATCAATTGTAATAATAGCAGGCAGAAAATATCTGAAAAATATTAAGTTAAATTGACAAGGTGGAACCGGAAAGTTCTTGTCGAACATTCCAAAAGTTTGTCCGCGGCTCTCTGTTGCTAGGGTAAAACCAATGTTAAAATTTAGAATTGTAAATTTTGTAAATAATTTTAGTTGGTTAGAAAGAGAAGAAAAAACTAATTAAAGAGGTATTAAAAGAAATTTAGTAGAGTAATTAGTTCCGAAATTAAAGAACAAAAAGTAAGACCAAAAATAGAAAACATTTAAGTTTTAAATAAATTTAAAAACCAAATAGGCCTAATACAGACATAACAGGCGATAGTAATAATTAACTAAATTAAATTTTAAAATAATAATAGAAAAGGGGGGTTTTAAAGTATTTCTTAGACTAAAAAAGGCATATAACTTTAAAAATAAAAGGATATTCAAATAAGAGAAAATAAGGGAGAAAAACTATACTAATAAAGAACAATTATTATGCAAGGTTTCAACAAAAGTCATTGTTAGACTCAGAGTAATTAAATAATAAAAAGAGAAAACTTTCGAATAACTAAAAGAGGAAATAATGATAAAATTGTTTTTTTAAAATATATAACATGTTAGATAACAGTTAAAGGTATTGTAATATCGTGTGAGATGTAAGAAAAGATAAAATGGGAAGGACAACAAATCAAAATAGGGAGCGCAAAGTTAAGCTTCAGAAACAGACGATGTCTGGACAACCAACACACCTACAGAAGATCCGAAATCAGTTTCGTTCGTTTGGGAACAATCTGAAGAAGGTAGAAGAAAGAAAAATTAAAATTTAATAAATTCCAGGAAAATAAATTTCAAAATTTAAGAAAAACTTTCGGAACGGATAACATGGTGAATAATGGGAGCTACGTGAGCAGAAGGTCGAAACAAACAATATGAGACCATCAAATCCAAAATTGGGCCAAGGAAGAAAGAGCTATAAGAAAACAAACGAGGAGTGGGCTCAGCAAGAAAGAGAAGATGCTAGGCATGAAGTCAAGGGTAGGACTAATTATAGAAAATGAAAACAATACAATATAAAACAATTCGGCACTGATTTACAAATTTAAAAAATACAGGAGGTAATAGAAAACATTAAGGAATATTTTTAATATAAACAGAAAAATTTTAATGGTCGAAATATAATTTTCACCAATATTTTAACGAAGGAGATCTTTTTACTAAGAGAGGGGCCAGAAACCTAAAGTCAGAGAATTCCCCAGTTAGTTGAAGCTGAGATACCGTACAAACCACGCACTTCAGAGATCCTAAGAAGTTCATTCCAGAGGTTAGCTTAGGGAACGACTACCTTGGAATACTCGCAAAAACAGCGGACTGGGAGCGTCATCAACATAAGCCAGCGAAAGTAAATCTTGAAGAAAATCGGTGTGCGGGCTTTTCGATACTAAAGTCCGGTAAAGAGTAACGGGCCGTATAAATCGGTCTACTTTTCAAATTTGGGAACTTCGTAGGACTTGGGAGAATTCCGGAAGACCGGTACCACCAGAAGAAGAATCCACGACAAAAGACCGAAGCCAGAACATCTTGTTTTCTTGTAAATAACAAATTATCAAGTTGTTTTCGATCCTAGAAAAATTTCAAAAAATTAATAACTAAATAAAAATTATTAAATAAATTAAATTCAGGAGAAAGTTTAAAAAAGTTAAAATCATTTTAATTAAATGCAACTCACATCTCACAGTGGTAAATATTGACGGAAAAAGTAATTGTAAATATATATTCATATTCTTTTATCAATTAGTTGTGTTTTGTACGCCGTTAAGTACAATTTAAATAATTAGTTTTGTTTAATAAATTATTTTGTTCTGGAAAAAGTTGCTAAAATCATTTATAGATTTAATAAAATACATTATTTCATAAAGAGCTCTAACTATAAGAATTAAAATAAGGCAAAAGTATTTTCTGATCATAAAAAATATAGCTCCACAGGGAACGATATCGATATCGGAGTTAAAATTAGAGCTAATGTACAAAAAAGCAATCAAATTAAAATGTATCAATTCTTAATTAAGAACTGGAAATTAAAAAAACTATTTCCACTTCTTGTCATCGCACCAACCTCTCAAAAAGGCTCATACGGGCAGGTACGAGTTGACCGAAATTCACAAAGGGTTCAAATTTGGATTTGAGGAGCGCGACACGCAAAAGCGTAGGCAAAGGGCGCGAGGAACGCCGAAACACTCAGTCAAAAAGCGAGGTGTAGAGGGGTTGCGCGTGGCAATAAGTTGCATACTTCTTAAGAATAGTTTACAGTAAAAAATATGAACAAACTCTTAATCACTCCTAGACGGTGATGATGAAGAAGTACTAATTTGTTAAATAGTATTAATGTAAAGAAAATTAGCTAAATTGTTGGTAATTTATCTGGATTCTCCAATATCAAGCCGCGTATCTACTCAGTAACTAATCAAACTATCTAATCAGAAGATAGTAGATTCGATTCAAGGATAAAGATCCGTTTGCTTTGTGGTAAAAGTGATTGAAATGGGGTTTCGAAAATCAGGTAATCTGACTGGATATTTAAAGTTCTAGGTGGGTAAACAATAATACCTCTATAAACACGATTAGTAATATTTTGAGACCCATATGTCTTATAAGTAAAAAAAACATATGCACTTAATCGTTGTTTCCAAATTTAAATTTTACTGTAATGCAAACGTACATAAACATTCTAAACTAATGCAAAAAGCTATTAAAATAGTCCTACTTACATCTTTAAAATTTAGACAGTCGGTCATTCAGTGACACATTTTCCATCACTATTATTCTTATATTACAATCTGAATATAATTTTGCTCAGTACTTACTAACCTCTTGTATTCACAGTTATTAATTTATAACGCCTATCAATAATGATTCAATATTGTGAAGTAACACAATTAGTTTTAGAAATGGGTTGAATTTCAAGTGTTCCAGAAATGATAATTAATTAGGACAAAATGAAAGAAAAGGGGGAAAGGTTGAATAGAATGAAGAGTCTCGCCAATGAGGAGCAAGTATTGATTCCGATTCTATAAGAAAAGATAAGTGATTTAAATTGTATGGGTTTGGATTTGAGAGATGCATTAATCAATTACTTTTATTTATTTTTATAACTGTTGGTTTCCAAGTCACTTTGAATAATATAGAAGATAATATATTAATAAATATTACCTTGTTGAATTTGCCCGTCTTGTGACTTCTGAAGAATGATTAAGTAATCTTAATACGACGCGTTTCTGGAACGCATTCCCATTGTCAAGCACACATAAAACACACTTTATAAAAAACACAAACACACAACATTTTTATAAAACGTTTAAAAACACATTTAAACATAAATGCCGAATAATAATTTATTCCTACGATGTACATCGTTGAGCGGCCACTGCTGTACTAACAGAATCTATGGAATATCAATATTTATTTAGCCTAAGGACCGGTTTTCTTGAGATAGCCGAAGGCTGTGTCATATAGATCATTACTCTTGAATGACAGCTGATCGTTTAAGACATTGGCGGGATTTTTGTTAAATTATTATATTTAACAAAAATTATTAATTAATTTTATGTATTATTATTTATTATTTATTATTATTATTATATTAGTTAATTATTATATTATTTTTGTTAAAATATTACTGGACTTGATTTGTAATGTTAGACCAAATCATTCTAGTAATATATAAGTGGCTCTACATAGTCATTCAAGATTAACTGAGAGCATTTCCAAAGTACGAGATAAAATTACATACAAAGTACATAAATTTATTATGTTACTTTGGAATTCGAGGCGTAACATGTCTGCAATGAAAACCATTAAGGATTCATTTTAAAAGAGAAGATATTAACCCTCGTCACTTCTGCATCTCTGAGCACACCCTTTGATAATTTATGTCCTCGGCCCTGTAGAGACTAATTTACCGTAGGCGCTGTAGAGACTCAGCGCTGTGGAGGCGGCACCGCATAAAGGGTATTTGGTTTGGAGTGAAAAGGTTGAGGTATATGATATTACCATGCGTGTTTCCCTGCTCTGCTACCTAGCAAGCTGTACGGCCATACTAGCAGACAGTAAACTTTATTGTTTAAAAGAATGTTTTCGATTTTAATTCTGCGTTTTTTTTTCAGTTATTCAATCTGTGTGCAAATAAACGGTACCAGGAACTGGCACAAACTTCCTCACGAACATATTAAAATTATTAAACAGATTCACTGTGACTTCATAATTGTAGGAGAGGGGATATCAAAGTAGGAGATTAACTAATAAATATTATTATTAGCTAGAGAGAAAACTGTTCGATCGATTTCGAACAAATTTGTTTTTTTACACGACCTTATAGCGCGTCTGGTTCCCACAAAATCAATAAAAACGTAATTTTCCATAGAAGTTCCCTTAAAGAAGCATACGAAGCCATTTTGTCCGCTACGAGCGAAGCGAAGCAAGGGTAAAGTGCCAAGCAAGTGTTCCCGCTGCGAGCGGAACGAAGCAGCGCTAGACCTGGGGCAGATGGCTGAGGAGAAAATAAATTCTACTAATACACGATATTTCGTACTCGCAGGCCTTCATGGGTTTCCCAAATAGTCGAAACTCTAAGTACATATAAATTTATTTTGGGAAATTTCCTCAACTCACGTCAGGGTAGTTCAGCTGCGTATATCATTCGATGCAAGAAGAGAAGGCAGGTCTTTTTTTGTACAATTCACAGTTTACAAATAATTTTAGTTTGAAGAATTTAAATTGTCTACATTTTTAAATTAGTAAACGCAGTTAATTATTATTCGCTCTTAGTACTTTTAAAACTTGTCTATATATTAAACTCTGTAAGTAACACCGTTCAAATAAACGTTTATTTGTTAAATGAACAAAATGGCGACTACACTGTCGGACAAAAATTAAATCTAACATTTTTCTTAGAGCTGACCTTTTATTTATTGTATTTATAGCCTAGATGAGTAGAAATTACTAGTTTTTTTTTTTTATTTTCGAACCTTTCTACGTAATAATAACTAATATTTTAAATCGGACGCCATGTCCATAACACGTAGGCCTAAAATTGGCGTGCGAAGCACGCAATGATCTGTGTATTGAAAATACTCCCAATACGGGGGTTGGCGTGCGAAGCACGCATTGCTCTGTGTACTGAAAATACTCCCAATACGGGGGTTGGCGTGCGAAGAATGCAATGCATTGTGTATTGAAAATACTCCCAAAAAGGGGGTTGGCGTACATTATACATTAAAACAAAACGGAAAATATAAACTTCTCGTTCATGCTACTCAAACGGATTTTTTAAATATGTTTCTACTGACTTAATTTAGTTTAATCAATTATAGTATTGTATTAACACATAGTAATTTTTGAAAGCTCGGCTTTGCTGGGCCATTAAAGTAAAATATTATCCCCAGCATAAAGGTTGTTAAGTGAAAAGACTACTTCATTTATACTAATATTATAAAGAGTTAAAATTAGTTTTTTTTGTTTGTTTGTATGTAGGATTTATTCTCTAAAACTACTGAACCGAGTGAAAAATAGTTTAATAAAAAGCTACACTATCCCTGAATAACATGGGCTACTATTAATTTTGATTTAAGGGTTGAAACAACCCCAAAATAAATAAATATTGAATGTTATAATTTCCTTAAAGCTAGAGAGCTGAAATTTTATACATTTATTTCTTACAAGATAAATAGAAAAAGTTAACTAGATTTGCATTGTCGCGTGCTGCTAAGGGGTGAAAATGTAACAATCCCTGTAAAAAAATTGTTATTGTTATTCTTTCTTTAAAGCTATAAAACTGAAAATTTGGCACTTACTAATTTCAAGTGTTTTATAGGAAAGAAAATAACAAATAACACACGCAATTTAAATAGTTACGCCTAATGGAAGAACTGGGGGTGGGGTAACAGCCCCTTTACAATACAAATTTATTATTATACTTTCCAAGATTGACATCTTTGTTTCATAAGTGGAAATCTGTTTGCGTTTGTTTATCTATATTTCATATGAATTAAAAAAACTAACGAATACTATTGCCATATGACTTGTATTAGATATACGTTTATAAATTGGAAAATTTGGAAACATTCTATGAGTAGATATACTGTAAGAGTTTTGGAAAAATGTTTTTATTTTATGTAAAAAATAAGGTTGTTTTCAATAAATTAATATTCTACCTTAAATTATATAACTTGTGTGGAATTAGACACTAATTGAAAATTGAAGCTGGTAGAGAGCTAGGTACAAACGTAAAGGGGGACAAATGTCTTAGCCCATCTGCCAAACAGAAAACGTCCAATTTCTTTGTGCTCTATTTACGGAATATGTTTGTTGTTGGCTTGTACACGGACTCTCTGTCCTAAGAACGTGATTTTCTTGTAAAAATGATTGGTCATACACATTTCAACACATAGCCTTGATTTTGCATATGTTTGTAGAAAACAGAATAAAATATGACAAAAAATGTCATTTTTCTATCTTTAATAGTCTTTGAGAAAAATGTACCTGCGTCAATAAAAACTTAAGTTTCAGTAAATTAGCGTTAAAAGTCAAATCTTATCTAGAATGAGTGTGACATCGTTGAAACATCCCTGCACAGTAGCCTGCTTCTCTTCTTCCGCCAGGTCTATTTTCCCATTTCTTCTGGTAATTCTGGCTGCTCGGGGGTCATGTTTTCGGTCGCTTTGTTGGCTTTTTTCATTCGCAAAATGTCAAAACTGCACAGCGTGTTTGCTGATTTGGAGATTAACTGTTGCCAATTTAGAATTGGAAGTTCATTTCAGAGTTAGACTATGAGCGGTTTTCTTCCATAATGTGACGTGCATAATTAGACTTGGCATAAGTTGCTCTGTTATTTGGATGATGTTCTTTATACCGTTTTTTGACAACTTATGCCAAGTCTAATTATGCACGTTAAATTATGGAAGAAAACCATTCATATTCTAACTTTGAAACGCACACCCAATCATTACATATATGTATGCAAAAAGAGCAAACAAATGGACGCGCTTGAGGAATACGAAATATATAAAGCGCAGTTAAAAAGTCCAGAAAATATATTAAATGGTCAATTGAACTTTAAGTCCTATTTCTTGTATGACTTTGCTAAGAATATTGATAAGAAATGCAAACGGTAAGCGGTACTACAAGTCAGAGATCCCGCGTATCCTCAGTAGTTAAAAGTATTCGATGGTGTGCACACGCGGTTGTATTATTTGTGATATTGTGTTATTGTGCGCGTGTATATGTGTTGTTTTGTACTTTAATTTATTTATTTCAATGTATTAACGACCTCGATAGAGCGATATTCTCAAGATGAAACTAGTTCCGAAACGCGTCAACCAACAATTTATGTAAAGTAAGTAAACTACTTATATTACAAAAAAGTCACATAGACGGACAATTATCCTCGTAGATTTGTTTACAATAAATAATATAGTTTGTATTAAAAGACCAAATTAATTTCACAGATAATATGTGGCTTAGGGGTTTTTTAATTGTAAATAAATAATGCTCAGAGATCTATAGAAACTACTTGCTTATTTTGTTTTGATTAAAACATGAATAGTTGTCGTCAAATGATTTTTCTGAAACATAAATAAACAAGAGTCCGTATCGATATAGCCTATATTTCAATATTAGTGATTTCATTTTAACTTCCTGTGGCAGGAAACATCTGTACAGGATCTTTATTAAGTGACATTGCCAAGAATAACAACTATGTATTAAATCAACAACTATTTCTACGGTAAACTTAAACTTTATTTATTTTTGTTACTACTGGTACTAAACTTGGTTACAACCTCAACAATCGCATTTTGTTGTGAAACTTTACTGTCAATACTTAGTAGCATTTATCTTTTTAATTTTTAACAATGCCAACAGGAGGAGTTTTCTTATTATTGACAATCGGTAAATAAATTTAGATGTTAAAATAAAAAATAATAATTCGACCACGCAGCTGAACCGCTGACGTGAGTTGAGCAAATTTGCAAAATTAAGTTTAAAGGTCTATGTTTTAGAAGTTCAACCAACAATTTGGAAAATATGTCTATTCACGACGGTGCTGATTAGCTGCAAAATGGTACGCATGCCATTCTGCATATTGGGAGTATCTTCAATACACAAAGCATTGCGTGCTTCGCTCGCCAACCACAGTATTGGGATTATCTTTAATACACAAGGGGAGGGGGGTCATAAAGTACCTACATACATGCATTTACATATATATCACCATCATTTATTGAGATATTTTATTTGTGGTTGTTGTTACAAAGGCAGTAGTAATGAAGGATTTTTCAAAGTCCAATGAAGGAATAAACAAACATATTCTAAAATGTATGTACTTTTTATCCACCCTTGGGAGACCTAGAGTTAACTCTTTCTATAAAACGTGAACTAGTAGAATGAGTTTGTTTTTTCACAAACATTACTTAAATAATATATTAATCTACTATCCATATTTTTAATTTTAATTTAATTTTTAGTTTACAGTCAGCATTTACTGGCAAACGTTGTAATTCACTTCACACTGGACTAGTGTCTTACTTGAATACCCGATGTTAGTAAAAGATGTTAGCAAGGCACGTATGAAGCAAAAATATGTTGTAAACGTTTTAGAAATGCAAGTATAGATTTATTAAATATATTTTCTTTATTTACGTATTTTCATAAAGAGTTGATAACTTGTTTCGTGTTTCATCTTAATAATTGCACTGTAAATCTATTAATTGTAAACCATTCTACACTACTTTCTAATACAAAAACACAAAGTTTTATTTTAGATCAAACATTATTTAAAATCAGAACATTCCTTTATTTCGTTCATACGTATTCTTACATATCCTCTTTTATATTTACTAGTAAAATTTAGTATTACTAATATGCACTAAAACATCGTAATCAGCTGTTAACACTATAAATCACATTCTAGAAAATATTTGCGTATTTTCATAAACAGTTGATAACTTGTTTCGTGTTTCATCTTATTAATTGCACTGTATATCTATTAACTGTATACCATTCTACACTACTTTCTAATACAAAAACACAAAGTTGTATTTTAGTTCAAAAATTATTTATAATTAGAACATTCCTTTATTTCGTTCATACGTATTCTTAAAAATCCTCCTTTATATTTACTAGTAAAATTTAGTATTACTAATATGCCCTAAAACATCGTCATCAGCTGTTAAAACTCTAAATCACATTCTACAAAACGAAATACTCTCAATGTTCCGTGATTACTGTTACATCCCCATAGCAACTTCTTGCTCCTGGCTATATTCATTTTATTTAATGATATATGTGATATTAATTACATTGTAAGGTCAGTAGTACAGTCTGCTAATGGTAAAAACGTTGTTATTTCAGTAGTAAAATAATTTCTTAACAAGAGTTTCAAGAACTTGTACACTGGTTTTAGTATATGTGTCAGCGATTGTGAGCAAGTGTAAGATCTGTATTGCATTGTTATGTTTTTGTCAATATCCTTGGGGCAATTAACAACCTCTTTAAAAGTATTATACCTTATAAATACTACATTTACGTAAAGATTAATTTTTTATGAAATACTAAACCTTTATTTTTTATGACAAATTGAAACGTTTTTCTTAGCTGACTTTAAAAAAATAATTTAAATTATGTACCAGTTTTAACATGTTTTCGTTATTATTTATTTACTTTACAACTCGTGATTAAGCCTTAAATAAGTAAAAAACAATCAAATTTTATGTATAAAATAAAAAAAGTGATGACAAGATCTACATAGAAATGTACAAAAAACTATGGTGATCAATTTTTATCCCACTTAAAGAAAGGCTCTTCTTTACCTTGAAGAAAACTCCCGAGTGTACAGTATGATTTTAATAAAAAGGTCTGACTCAAGCCGCAAAATCGTTGAAACATGCATTCGTATTAAAGTGTTTCGGATTCTATTTATAAATTGATAATCTGGGAAACTACTTTAAGTTATAAAGAAGGCTTTACATTTTTTTACTTGTCAGCTTAAAATATGGAAACTATTGCTGAAAACTCCCAGATAATGCATTAAAAATAATACATTTTTACTCAGTTAAACTGTCGATTAAAATGAGTTGCCGTAGATTTATTTTAATTATGAGATTTAAGACAAAAGCACATAGCCTTTAAGAACAATTTAAGATGTTTCACAACTTTTTAGGTTGAAAAACAGCGTCCGAAACACGTTTGTACAAAGTGCATATTTTTGCAGTTTTACGCAAGGTATAGAAGGCCCTTAAAATTTACTATAAATACCGTAAACCCACAAAAAGAATCTGTACAAAATAAGTGGCTGCACATTTAATATTTTTTTTTTAATTAACATATCTTGGAACGTTTTATTGCCACTCTCCAAACCTGCTTTAGTGGCTTAGTACATTTGAAACCACAAATCACACTCAGGGTAGCCCCCTTGGGAGAATCATACGGCGTTATCTTTCACCATATATTCAAATCCAAGCGAGAATTTAATGTATTCTTTTCACTGGGTTTTACAGCCTCATTCGTATTTCTGTGGGATAACTTTGCTCTTTCTTATATTTTCATTTCCTCAGATATACAATGCGAATGTATTTCAGACAACAATAAAACATCAATATTGTGACTTCAGAAGAAATATGTTTTCCAGTTTCTTTATAAAAACTCAAATTCTAAATACTGTCTAGATGATTCCATAAGTATAATACTGTAATGGTAATTTGCCTTATCATTTGTATAGAACACATAGTCTGGGATGTAATTTATAATAGACAAATTAATCTGATTTTGTCGCCACAGTGCTCTTTTATTTGTTTAGACAAATTAATGTATAAATGCTTTCACGAGAGTTAAAAGTTTATTAAAAATTTAGAGGTGAAGAAATCATTAGAAGACAGAATGAGTTTGTTACTTACTCAGGGTATAAATATACAGTGCAAATATTTTTCGTCTTTTAATTAAAAGGAAAATGTATACATAGGGTCCCTCGTTTCTTTTTCTGCCCGTTAATCACAGTGCATTTTCTCCAAATTTAATGCCAGTATTACAATTAAATTTGACATAATAATAAAATATGTTAATCCATATAAGTTCCAATAATCAGAACTAAAAATACAAAACATTTTACTATACATTTTAAGGGGCCAAATTCATTCCAAAACATAATAAATATTGTACTAGAGGCCTGTGCTGCTCCGCAGCATTGAAATTAATAATACAATATTACTAAACTTAATAATGGTGATAATATTCTAGTCAAATTAGTAGGCCTCTCAGAGAAGTATACATTTTTATTACAGTAATACAAAAATAATTAATAACAAAAAAATAGTAAAAATGTATTAAAAAAAATAAAACTAAACAGTCGTCTTTGGCCTTTTACAATACTTCTTTCCAAACAATATTGGCTGTGCGTTGACCTTATTATGAACACCATAGTCAAAAATATCAATTTTTTAAAGTAGCGTTCAATAAATCATTACACACGGTGAATTATCTTTTCTTCGAAGTTTTAGAATTGCTTGAGTCATTAGACTCTGTCTGAGGCTTCCCAGTTTTCGTTCCAGTTTCCACTTTGAGTTGTTTACGCTTCCATTTAGTAAATTTGGTGTTCCTACCAAAATCTATAGTAAATACAACTGGATTTGAGAACACACAAACAATGCAATAACTCAAAATTAATAATAGACTAATAATCACCTCAACTACGAATTCATAGTTTCATGATTGAAATTCGGCAGATAAATAATAAAAATTTTTGAAAGCCTAAACAAAATTTAATTGCACATAAAAAATAAAATAAATACGTTTCCACTATCAATTCTAAATCAAAAATAATTATACGTATGAAGCAATATTCAATCATATTTTCCACGAACATATGTTAAAACATATGGTTAACAAAAGGAGGAATGGATTTTATAAAGACAATTTCGGAAAAGTGTGAAAAAATTAAACTTTATGTTGGTTGTCCATAGTGTGTTCGCTTAAAACTCACCCAATTTCAATAATCAATGACTTAAATGAAAACCGGTATTTCACTGAAGGTTCTTAGGCTAAAATATATAGTATAATTTAATAACAATTTGAGATATGGATCTTTAATTAAAAGCAAATTTTAGAAAAATGAAAATTTATGTTGTTTGGAGGTCCATAACTCGCCTTAAACTCAACGAATTTGAATGATCTCTCTCATACGAAAGCCTGTAATTCAATGAGTATTTCAAGACCAAAACTAACTATGTACCTATAGTAAATCCGGAGATATATTAAAAACAACATAAGACAATGCTGCAAATTTGAAACTCCCATAAGAAATGCATGGGGAGGAATTTTTGTTTGAGTATAAGTCGAGTTACGGGGTAGATAAATTAATGCAGACGCTTTAAGACCTCAATTATGAAAATCGGTCGGGTAGAAATGCCGAACGGACTCGGAAAAGAAAAACCGATATTTTTTAATACATAAGATGATGTTATTGTGTGGGAGTTGTTTAAAAGTGCTTCAAATATCCAAAATCGTTTGTGGGATTTCATCATATGTAGTTTTTAAAATTTTAACAGTCACTTTTAAACATAACTTTTATTCTATTTTAATTCATTTTAAACTGCCGCAATTGAACTTTTAACAAGAAAAGTGTCGTTACAAGTGCTTTATAGGATCATTATTTTTCATTTTCTGACGGTGTGTTACAGTACATTTTCTTTAGGTGGAATAAAGATAAATTAAATTAAAATTTAGTAAACCAGTATTTATAATAGATAGAAGGACAAGTAAATTCCTGTAATCAGAATTCAACAAATATTCTTTCTATACACTTTGGTGGCTAAAATGTTGTACCAAACATCATAAATATTATATCATTCTTTTTTGTGAGGTAACCTTTAAAAGTCCTTAAAATGTTTTAATTATTTGTTGTTTTCGATATCATTGGAAATACAGCTAAAATAAAATGCAGTTAATTTTTGAGTGCAGCAGATTATATTTTAAAAAGAACTGTAATGTCAGAGGGACTCATATACTCTTATTGGAAAAGTCATGAATTTCCATTTAGATGATGTAGCAAAACAACACGCTTCAGAGCCGTCACATCCTTTCACTGGTTCCCACCACGAACGTATGATTTATGTATGTCTTGGTTGTTATTTAGAATTCGATGCCCACGTGTTGATTCGTTGATTTTGTGGTACAACTTTTGGGATGGATGGTAGTTCGGAATTCTGGACTAAATATATATTTTCCGAATTCAAGAATAAACTATTGACAACCGAGTATTGATTTTAACTTATGTATGTTAACATTGTTATGCAATTCACATTGATTACGTACTAAACTTATTTTACATGATCTTTTTTTATAAGAACCTCCATATTTAAATAAATCTACTAGGTCCGCTTAATGCCCGCTCTATATATACGTTGAGTGTCCCGCGGACTCATTTCTATTTTCCTAAATTCTTAATATCCTGCGTCTCCATTTCACAATTGCATGCCACCTTCGTAATATCTTTCTCGTTACATGTTCTTCCC
>JAGFPH010001868.1:209768-223267 GCA_018207615.1 Philaenus spumarius
TTATGTGTGGTGTAATGTTTTTATTTCAAATTTGAAGCGTATTTATAGAAATTCAAATGAAAATCTGGTCGACAAAGCCTGAATGAAATATTCGAACGATCGTCACCGACTGAGAAATAAGTTACTGGACTGTGAGCAGAACACAAAATAAAAGGTATGTACATTAAATTTATATAACTACCAGTCCGTAAGGCAAAAACGAAACAATATGTTCTTATTTAGTTTTGAATTGGTTTTCTATTTGCTAATACGGATTATTTGTGTATTCTATTTTTTTAAATGTATTAAATAACTAATCTCGATCTTACAGATACGTATAGCAAAAACATATAGGTGTTTTGTAATTTTGGTTCAGGTTAAAGATATCAGCATCAACCAAAAATACTGAAAGAGCAATTTATGCATTAACAACCTCGTTTTATTTTAAAATATTAATAATAACGACTATTAGTTCATCACTGATTCTACGTTAAAATAATTAATGTTGTTTCTGAAAACCTATTTTAGATTTTTTTTATACATTTTATATAATAAGCTCTTTTTATTGTATGCACTAAATTGTAAAGTTAAATAATTTCAAATTAAACGTGCATAATTGATATTATTTAACAGACATGTCTGAAGTAAAACTTATATTATGTTTCAGAAGTTTCTTGTTAAAAGTTAAAATGTATTTACGATTGTTAAGTTTCAATACTATTTTTTCAACTAATACTAAATAATATACCCAATAATTTCAACATATTAAGTTTTACTATTTTATATCGTTTTTCGTTGAATACATACTAACTTGACTATTAATATGACACTAACTACGATTCAAATAATATGAGCATGGTATGAAAGTTTGAATGTACAACGCTTTAACTGGACTCTTTAACTCTATTTACAATTCCTTCACAGAACTACAGAAATTCCTCATATTCGGAATGTCATCTGGCTTTACTTCTGAGGTAATTGTTATTACATTTTGATTAATTAATAATAATTTGGTTTTGTAAAAATTCAAGGGATTTCTTCTTACATAAAATGTGCAATAAACGTTTCATCAAAGAAGAGAATAGTTTATTTCGACCACGCTCCAAATATTTGCCAATGAAAAGTTGATCTAAACGTGAAGCTATTTACCATGTATAAACTTTTAAAAGTACAAATATAACTTACAGAATATGTTTTCTTCTTAAAAAAAAGAGTTTCTAATGAAGTGCAAGTTAATGTTTATGTTTTAGAGAAATGTTTGTATTTCATCTTCTATCGCCCTACCAGAGGACTCTGATTGCTGAGTCAACCTAATTTCTTTTATAATACTAATTATTACACATACTGACTAGATATTATTACTAAATTATAGAATATTTATAATAATTTATACTAAGGGAGACCCCTGCGTGCTCCGCACGCCAACCCGCGATGAAACCTTCTAAAAACATATGTTATGTTTTATTTATTTTATAATAAAAGTGTAGGATTATTAATAACCTCAAAACTAAGATGGTAAATAATGTTAAATGTTTAAATCAAATTATTTTGTATATTTTATACTATAGTTATAATAAAGGTTAAAAGAACCAGTAAGGCAAACCTAACCAAAACGTTAATCACTATTGGTTACCGTATATTATCAATACATATTCCCACTATATGTATTATTTATTTTTATTAAGGATGTAGCATAGTTTTTACTTATTTTTAAATTCCTTAATGCAAGTTTTTATTGGTTTGTGTGTGTTGAAACATATGTTGGTTCAGTATAGGCCTAACTTAAAATATTATTTTTTACTAAAAGCTGATATCGGAATCAATTGTTTTATGTTGTTTTATTCAATTGGTTGCTATGGTAATGAATGTAAATACAGTCAAGAAGTTGTTTCAACAGTCTAGGCCTAACCTAATATTATGTTTAATTTACTATAAACATCATTATTTACATCCACGAAAGCAGCGGGATTAGTTTGTTTTTTATTATGAACAGCTGTTTTGTAAAAAAAAAAATTTAATTACTATTATAAATATTATTATTATTATTACTATAAACATCATTATTTACATCCACGAAAACAGCTGGATTAGTTTGTTTCTTATTATAAACAGCTGTTTTGTATAGAAATAGTTTTTAAATTCGTTCCATGTTAATCTTGTGGGGAAAACCCGACCTTTGAGATTAGCTCAAGCCATTAAGGATAAGAATTTTTGACATCTAAAACGTTATTGCAAAACTTCGAAATGGGACGAATTTTTTACAACTCAGACATTAAATTTGGTCCAGAAATAAGGGAGGAGTTGTGTTCACAAAAAAAACTGCTTCACGTATTATGTATAAGGATGTTTAATTTACTATAAACATCGTTATTTACATCGACGAAAGCAGCTGGATTAGTTTGTTTCATATGATTAACAGCTGTTTTGTAAAAAATGGTTTTTAAATTATTATTATAAACATTATTATTATTATTACTACAAACATCATTATTTACATCCTCGAAAACAGCTGGATTAGTTTGTTTCTTATTATAAACAGCTGTTTTGTATAGGAGGAGTTGTGTTCACAAAAAAACTGCTTCACGTATTATATATAAAGATATGTATGTAACGTTTTCCCTAATTTGCCCAATATCTTTCTTCTCTTGCTACACCCATACATTGGGGTTACATACACGTTTCCCTGCAGGCGCTTGTAGTACTCCGTCCACTCACCACCAGCAGCACCGACTGGACACGCAGTCCACGAGTTTGCCGTCGGCTACGTTAGAGATTTCCTGTCATTATTCAGATAGACGAACGACACGCCGCTCGGTCATGTCTTGCCTTGTGTTTCGTAACAAGTAGTTCTATTCTTTCTTTCTACTATATGCCTTAATAAGCCGTACACCAGGTAAAATAACTATTTTTTATTTAATATGTAGCATCTAGTCTTACGGATATCTGAAGTTTCCCATAATTTGAAATGTTGTTAATATTAGTAACTGTTCGTTACGTATAACCTATTGTATTTTGCAAAACGCAATTTGTAATTTATTTAACCCCGTAAAATTTGATATTTTGTAAAGCCTACAACTATGCTAAATAGCCTGAACAGTGATTTTAATAATTAGCCAGGAAAATAGACAATTTAAACTAAAGTGATTCCATGTGTAATTAACTACAAGTTATAAATTGTGCTCTAACGAGTTCCTGTACCAAGTATAATTCAGCCAGTCAATTAAAAACAGTATATTTGTTTCAGTTTGCCAAAAACAAAGTGTAACTCTGTACCAATTAACTTTTGATGTTAATTACTAGTGAAACTTATAAATTATAAGGTCATATTAGACCAAATGGACACGTTAAAACAGATTACAACAGGCCTAATTACAGCATGCCTGCTATAAACGTGCTGTAATTTTATTCTAACATAATATTTTACTTTTGGCTAATTAAAACAACTAATGCCTATATTATGTTCTGGTCCTTTAGAGAAATCTGGTTTAAGTTCCTGCTTTAAGTTCCTGCTTTAAGTTCCTGGTTTAAGATCAACTTCTAATGAAAATTCAGCCATAATTAAATGTGACTTCACCTTCGCTGACACCTTTTGGTTCTACCCAGTTTCATAGAAAAAGTGCGACCGTTTAATTAACAAATTATTACAAAAATAATAAAAAAAAAGGCTATTTTTAATCAATATGAACTTATAAGAAGCTAGCAAAACATAGTGACTTTTCCAAAATATAGAAAGGCTATTAAATATTTTAGGTAATTAAAATAGTATGTTTCTGTAATATATATATATATATATATATATATATGTTATTTATTAAATAATAAGGGCGGTGAGGTACCTATTTTGACACCACGGACTCCAAGAGTCAGAAATCAAAATTTCTTTTTTTATAATTATAATGACGTCATAATTTCAGTAATACTTTAAGTACTAAATTTTACATTATTTTATTTTGTTTATACCTTTTGGAATTGCAGTTTTTTTTTTATTACATACAATGCGCATATTTTTTTTTTTTTATAAACGTTGGCCAACTTATAATATACCAATTTATTTTGTAAGTACTTTTGTATGAAATAGAGTTTAAGACTATATGTACCATAAACAAACTTTCTTTGTTGTTTTTTTTTTTTTAAATAAGTCTTTAATTAAATAATATAATTAAATACAGGGTGGGTTTTTCTTTGATTTTTCTTGTAAGGGAGGGAATTAAATAAAACATCTGTTAACATTATTTTTGGGGCGTATGTCATTCATCTTTTTATAATTAAGGGCATATCAACTTTTTAAATAAACTAAAGTTATTGTTATAAATGTGTACATTAATTGTATTTATTCAATAACCTGTCAAGGAACATTTCAGATATCTAGACTTCGATATTAAGGTAAGACTTGTATCTGGTGTATTTTCCTTTTATAAACTTCTGTATGTGCCATCCATATTTTAAGCCCAGTACGCATTCCACATAGTTTTTTTACTTTTGGATGGTAACATGTATATACCTTGTTATCCGTCTTGCAACTTTTTTGTTTGTAGTTTAATACTACGCGCGTTTCAGAAACACGTTCCCATCCTCAAGTTTTTAATTTAATTTTGTAATTATTATACAAAGTAAAAAGCACGGAATATACACACACTCCTAAAAAGTGCTAAACACATTCAAACGTCCCTGTTCATGATTTATTTGCATGCAATATTTGAAAAATGAAAACAAGTATATGTAGTATGTTTGAGGACACAAGTTGTTTATCAAACTGCAAGAGGACTGTAACTTTACACCCCTATTGCCGCCAACTGAGTGGAAATTTATGTCAGCCAAGTGTGACGACTAGGGGATGATGTTTACTTTGTACGCGGGATTAGGGAGACTTGGTGAAGTCACATTCGTGGTACGCTTCAATTAAACTTCTGTCAATTGAACGTTCAGTTTATATAGAACAATTTTGTAGAATAAAAGTTTTGTATATTTGTTTAGATGGTTCCCCTTTAAATTTGTTTCATCAAAAGCATATGATTTGCTAGATATCATTCGTACAACTTTTTCAGTAAAATCTTTGTCTACGTAAACAAATCTAATGTGGCATTTAATCTTTATATTTAATACGTGAAGCCGTTTTTTGTAAACAAAACTCCTCCCTTATTTCTGGACCAATTTTAATGTTTGAGGTTTAAAAAAATTCGTCTCATTTCGTAGTTTTGCAATAAGGTTTTAGATGTCAAAAATTCTTATCCTTAATGGCGTGAGCTAATCTCAAAGGTCGGGTTTTCCCCATAAGATTAACATGGAAAATATTTAAAAACTATTTCTATACAAAACAGCTGTTTATAATAAGAAACAAACTAATCCAGCTGATTTCGTGGATGTAAATAACGATGATTACAGTATTCAGAAAGTTATAAAAACATTTTAATACAAAACAGCTGTTTATAATAAGAAACAAACTAATCCAGCTGATTTCGTGGATGTAAATAACGATGATTACAGTATTCAGAAGGTTATATAAACATTTTAATACAAAACAGCTGTTTATAATAACAAACTAACTAATACAGCTGCTTTGTGGAAGTAAATATTGATTTTTATAAGGGAGGAAATGAATGATTTATTCAAATTATAAAATTTACTAACTAATTTGTTTTGAACATTTAACATTATTTACCATCTTAGTTTTGAGGTTAATATTTATAACTTTTTTGTTAGGTTTTTGATTAAGTGTAGACCTGAGCCTTACTGGTTCTTTTAACCTTTATTATTACTGCTGTTATAAAATATAAGAAATAATTTGATTTGAACATTTAACATTATTTACCATCTTAGTTTTGAGGTTATTATTAATCCTACACTTTTATTATAAATAAAACATAACATATGTTTTTAGAAGGTCGCACCGAGGGTTGGCGTGCGGAGCACGCAGGGGTCTCCCCTAGTTATTTATTATTCAAATATTTAAATGTTTTATGTATTTTAAGTTCAAATTTTTTAAACAGTCACAAAACAAATTTATATCTCTCAACCCAGTATGAATAAACTTTATAGTATAAAATTTAACTCAGGCAATTATATAGAAGACAACTTAAAATCCCTTTCAAAGAGATTTTTGTAGTTTTCTGGAATAACCCTTTGGGATTGTTGACTCCAGGAGTTGGTGTAGTGTGGCTAGTAGGATTGTTTCCGGTGATCTGGCTGATTGGTGTCTTGATACTTGGTTCAGTTACAGATGAACAGCTGATGACTGTGGCAGAGTGCTGATTCCGTATTGTCGTGGTGATCCCTGGATAGTTATTTACGATGTCACCTGATTGCTGGTTATCACCCAGTCAACTTCTTCCAAAGGACAGGTAGGAAGTTCTCTTGCTACATCATTTGTAGAGCCAGAGCCACGGTGGCCGTGGTTGTTAAAGCGTCAATGCTTTATCAATCGTCATGGCAACCATCAATGGAAAGGTTCCGGGTTCAATTCCCATTGACCCCGAATAATTTTCTAAATGGTTTCTTAACAGACATCGTTTGGCTGTGGTTCGGATTCCAGTAGGATTCACGTCTTCATTAGCCTTAAGTGCAAAACAGTAGGACGTTAAACACCAAAAAAAAAAAAAACATCATTTGTAGTTAAATTGCTTAAGGGTCTGCTGTAGTGGCAGCCATCTTGGATTTTTTATCCCATAAGAGCAATGTTAAATTTTAAACCATTTATTTCGTTTATTTTTTATCATAAAATTGTTTGCAAGGTCTCATTTTAAGCACAGTCACAATACGCATCCGTCTTGCAATTTGCATTATTTTAAAATGCTTTTAATTTTGACATTTTGTAAGTACAAAGTTTGAATTTTTTTCCTAACACAATAAAAAATTAATAACGAAAAATAATGTGCAAGCCGGATCCGAAATTTTATAAAGAATATTCAGTTTTTTTTTCAACACTCAATTACAAAAGATAGACTTATAAAATGGTTTGAAATGAGGCAATGTCAGCGCAAGAAATTGCACTGTTTAGATTTTTTTTTTTTTTGCTTTCCATGCCACTTTGTGCCTTTCGTCTAGCGAGCATGTTTTTTTGGGCTTTTAATATTTTATGGTCCCCCGCGGGATTTGAACCCGGGACGTCTTGCTTATGAGGCAAGTACAATAGCGGTTGAGCTATGACAGAGGACTTGCACTGTTTAGATAGGGATAGTGAGATTTAGATAGTGAGAGGCGTTTGCGTTCCGGTGGATTTCTCGTTTACTGGAGCAGACCCTTAATGGTAATCTCCTGTGATCTTTGTATGATTGCAGGTAGCGTAAACAGTCAACTTTTATGTAATTTCCTCTGCTTTAATATTTATTCTCCATTTAGATGATGTTTATACATACAGTTTATACGAACTTTAATTTTTATAAACTTTATAAGAATATGCATTTTATCAGAAGCTTTATAGTAAGAATTATATAAGATTCATCTATTTAACTTGCATGACTTGAAACCATATTTATTAAGCGTACATTCTAACACAGCGTAGAATACAGAAGTTTAGAACTGTATTCAGCAGCGTATGTTTTATTAAGAAAGCCCCCAAAATCTTGTATAGACTTTCTGACTAAAATCACCACATTATACTCCTTTATTTTCGCCATTCTTTTAGCGGTCTTGAGTTTTCCTATTACATTAATACATTAGTTTTCCTAGTCATTATTTATTAAGAATTAATTTTCCTTTTATTTGCTTAGTTTTTCATTAAATCTGTTAATTAGTTTAGTTACTTTTAATTCTTCGAGAAAACTTGTGATATTGAGAATTACATTTGAAGACGTTTATTTCGAAGCGATCTAAGTGCCAAAAAATCAAAAAAAAACGTCAAACCGATCTATGTTTCAGCGCCAATGCATGTCTAAAATACCTATGTTCCAACTATATCGTTTTAGTTACTTCAGTCACCCATAGAATGTGTGACCTGTATGTCCAGCGGCCAGTGCACTTCAAAATTATCTATGTGCCAAGCAGGCAGTGGCAGCGCTTTTAGACTGTGTCAGTACGTAGATCATTTTTGAGTACACACAGCATGGACTTAGATAAATTTGAGAGGACCGTGTACTAGGACTTAGATCTGTTTAAAAAAATCACAGACATTGATTTAGTTTGTGATAGTAGTAATTTAATCCGTGTTGTTAAATTTACCATAATTTAAAAATTATGTATTTATATAAAAAAAAAATGAAGTGTTTTTTTTTTTCATTTGTAAAAAATTTCACTTTTGGCACTTAGATCGCTTTGAAATGAATCTCTTCATTTTCTTTAGGCTTAGACAATCACTTTTTTTTTATTTTGTCAAACTCGAACGGTTGTCGTACGTTTCTTGGTTCACGTTCGCGACCATTTTTTCGGAAAAGTTTTTCACATTGTTTTTTCTGTAATTTTCCCGAAGTTCTTTTTCGTCCAATCTGTTTATTTATTAGTTTGATGACACTTGCAGCAGTTTCCCGCTGATGCGTCGGCTTTTTGGCAGGGTTTCTTGACTTACAAAGTTTTAGGATTTCGTTAATTTTTTGTTTTAATTTACCGCGAAATTGTTTTTTTTTTTCTTCTTTTGGTTGAGATTTTACACGATTAATAGTTACTTAAGATACTTCATTATCTTCACTATTTTGATTTTTTTTTCTTTCTCTTCTAAAAAGTGTGAATTTGCTAACCCTTCTATTTGAATCATATGCAATTGTTTCATTACATTTTATTTAAGAACTTTACAATTTGTAATACTTTATTTTTTCAAAAGTTTTATTACAACTTGTCATTTGACACCTGTGAACTTCGGCACTATGACAACTTCTTAACTACACAAAGTTAGCTAATTTGTCTAATTGCATTTTATTTCGATCTACATGAGTAGATTCCAAAATTACCTTAATTTATGGCTTTTAGTAATTAAGAAAATGTTCCTTATCTTTACACTTTATTTAATCAATCAATAATTATTTGTATGATATGAGATCTGAATGGGTAATACGTACATGATTAATGTAATGCATTCTGCCACCCAATAACTCCAAAATCATAATTCCCAAAGTTCTTGCATCCCTATAGGAAAATGATTTTTAGGTAAAGTCATTTTTCAATTTACGACCAGTCCAAGGCCAGATGTCGTCATCCCTGATATCAACCATTTAGGTTTGTCTTGTTCTCAATCGCTCCTCAATCGTGCACAAACTCCTATTCATATAAAAAGCTAAACTTTTACCAAGTGTTTGCAAATTTCAAACTTTCCAAACCTTACGATAGCCCATCCCGTCGTAAAACGTAGTTATTTTTAAATTTTCCTCGATTTTAACTGTTCTCTGTTGTAATATTTATTTGTCTGTTTTCTATATTTTCCTTAGTCCGTGTTAAACCGCCTTGTCAATGACGTCATTGTTGAAACCATAGTCCTGCAAGACTCAATAAAAATTTAGACAGAGTTAATTGGCATTCAAGTGAACGTAACCCAAAATGCATCGAATAATATCCGCCGAATGTTTACAACTTTGTTTCTCCACAAAAACTCCTAACAGAGCGAAAAACTTATTTCGTTATTATTATAAGCTTATTTATTTTGTGGAATATCGTGAGTGAATTAATCGCTATTTTGATAACATTGAAAGTTTTTCATTATTTGTTAAATTTCGAAATCAATGGAAGTGATTTTTATTTATTTTTTTTTTTAAATGGATCTTTCGCTTATCTGCTAAAGTGGACAAGTTATGAATTGTCAGGTAAGTCTAATTACTTTATGATTTATTATTAAATTGGACAATACCCCTCTTGAGTGACTGGCCGAAGTGGACTGACTTCAGTAAACTTCAGTAAAACTTTAATATTCCCTGTTCCCAGCCCACTTACGTCAAGCCATAGGCTAGCTTACGCTATCTCTCTGAGGTTACCTAACTTTAAGTGTGGAAAATAGTTAAAGATTATGCCAAAAAGTACAAAATTTTAAACACAAGTTTTCACTGGTATAACCAATAAATTTTTAGTGATAGGCCTACGTTTAACATTCAAGATTATTTACTGTTTGACGGCATTTTATATTTGCTTTATTCTTTATTTACGTTGTTACTCAGAAGAATTCGCCATCTCGAATTTTGAAGCTACGGATTTGTCCTTAAATTGTGTTTATGTTTATGTTTAATGATGAACACTACCCACTGCTCTTTTAACGCTTTCCACATATCATTTCTAAGTAAGTATATATATATATATCCAAATCAAAAAAATGTAATAAAATAATAATGAAAAATATATCCACGGTTTTATGTTTATTAATAGTTTCTCCTAAATACAGTTAACATGGGGCAGGTGTGAAGCTAGTTACAACAGTTTATTTGTTCCATTTTACGTCGAGTTCCGTTTATTAAAAGCTAGGTACTTTAATCCTGATAGACTAATGCTGGTGGAAATAAAATAACTCCAACGAAAGTAGCAAGAATCGAATTTTAGCACGTTTGTATCACCTTTCCATTGACTTATATGGCTTCAAAAATAAATTAAATACCTAGATCAAAGTTGAACTGCAATATATAGATGGTAAAATTATTTTTAAATATTAGTTTTATAAGAGTAAATTTGTTTTAGTTTGCGAATATAAATTTAATTAATTTTTTTTATATCAGTTACACAACAATAAAACAAAATTATAGAAACATGAAAAGTTACATAATTTACGATCGTTAATTAATACAATAAATCAGGGTTTTTTTAAACAAATAATCAGTATGAGGTGCTGTTACACATATGTAGTTAATTTCGTTCCAGATCCTATGAATCCTTACTGCACATATTGTTTCAACTGTCTCTAATTTAGGTTTCCATATCTCGACAACACCTCAGGAAGAGATGGTACAAAGACTTTGTCTTTAGAGCAGACTACACAAGGCATTAAAGTGGAGTTACTTCATGTGTGGTGACCAGGAAATTGTTCCAACACACACAATGCGAGTCGCGTTTGTAGAATTGTTGGCTCTGCAAGCAGAAAGGATACCGGAAATTTGATGTTAGCAAAGTTACATATGATTTTACCTTGTGTGAGTACCTGTCACATTATTTTATTAAATTCTGCTTACACAAAATCAACACATTATGACAATTAACTTACTAATTGTAAGAAAATGTTGTTATTATTATATTCCATTGATTTCTGTTGACTACGTAATAGTTGTGAGCTGCGCTGAATTGTTGATTCTAAAATAAAGTATACGATAATCTGACATCCTGTGTGCTATGTAGAAATGGTTTTGATAAAGCACTGTTCTATAATAATCCGTATTTTAAATGGTCGTCTGTGACATGTTTCTTAAGTTTTCTTCGAACGGTGGATGCTATATTTATTTGTGTCTCCCAAAAATTTGTAAGATAATTTAGCATTAACTTTTATGTATCGATGTTAATTTTCTTTGTTATATTGGTATTCTATTTGGAGAAACTCTATTGTGACAAACAGACAAAAAATATTCGATCCTATAAGATCTCTGATTTTCTTTTTGACTTACGAAACCATAAAAATTACTTGTCCTGTCCTAAGATATATTAAGTCAATCACTAAGGTTAGTAATTAATATTTCCTTTGACTTTAAAATTGCAACAATCAGGGCAAAGTTAGGACCAAAGTAATCTCTTCCAATTGACCTCGAATTACATAATATGAAAAGTTTTCCCAAACATTTCACTATTCTGTTCCTTACCATCTTTCCGAAACCGGCAGCTCCCGCCATCTGGCGACACAACGACAAACTTCATCTTTACTCCAAGCAATTCTGTTGCCTTACCGCGTTATCTATTTAATTTGCTTATCGCGATACTCCATCAGCTGCTTGGAACCTTCTCGAAGCCTGTCTTTATTCAACGGTCATTTCGGCCATTTTAAAATATCCAATCTGCATCGAGCCTAGCCGCTACACGCAGCTCTTGAAATGCTACATTTCCTCCTGCAAATACTTTCGGCTTTAGAAAAGTAATTTCGTTCTGCTAACCAGGTGCGTTTTTAATTTTATTTCACATTAAAGTAATGCTCCTTAACAGGGGAGTATACGTTTAAAACTCTGTATAATTATGACATGTTTAGGTTACGTCTTGCAAACCTGAAAGATTATTTTGTAAACTGAATTTTGCTAAAATTGCTACCATAAATTCTCATTTTATTAACATTTAGTGTAACAAATGGCTTTCAGCAATTTAACTCTTAATGTGTTCATCTTAAACAAAGCCTAAATATTTCAAAGTAATACTTTTCTACTTTGCTAAAACTACTTAACAATTATTTGTATGTAACATATTTCTACTTTGATAAAGCTAGTTAACAACTTTTGAAAGTAATACATTTTCTACATGGCTAATGCCAGTTAACAATTATTGTATGTAATAGTTTGCTACCTTGCTAATGCAAACTTTGTCAGTCTTGCAACCTAAATCATTTTCTCATGGTTGTTGTAATAATGTGTTAATTTTAAAAAAGAAAACAGGAGCTAAATGCTGTATAAGTCATGTTTGAAGCTAAAACAATTTAACAATGTATCTGAAAGTTATAAATCTTTTAACATCACTTTTATAAGTTTGTGAAGCAAAATTAACATCACTTTATGCTGTAATAATATGCCAAACCTGACTAGAGGTTAATAATAGTTGTGTATGCTAGATTTTGTTACTAAGCCAGTGTTACCAGTTTTAAAATGTTTTATACACTTTTGTCTATGTGTACACAAACAATTACTTTACTAATATCAGCTGAGGTAAAGCCTATTTAACAATTTGTGTGCTTGCTTATGAGATTTTCAGTAATTCTCACTAAATATCAAAAACATTTTTACCAAAACTAAGTTGGCTAGTTTACATGTCTGAATTTGTGAGAAACTGAAGCAAATCAGTTACTTATGCATTGTTTTTCTTTGTTAGCTTTGCTGGTTCAAGTTTGGGAGCTACAGACACTAAATCAAAATCTAAACAAATGTATTTGCAGTGACAGTGATTTATTTATTTCTCATCTCAAACGAGATGAGGCAAATTATATAATTAAACCATGTGGTAGTTTAAGAAAAGTACTATTAATGAATAGTAACATGCCTGTTTGATCTATAAAATAGAAATTTGTGTTTTTTTTAAATCTACTTTTATACCCATAAGGTTGTTTCAAGTTGGCCAACGATTTTTTTTTCATTATTTAAATTTACCTGTCTCATCTGAGACATATTTTCTTTGCTATGTTTTTTGCTATTGCCAAATGCCTATTTTAATAAAATTTCATGTCAATATTTATATATTTTTCATTATTTAGGATCAATAACCTAACCTCATCTTGATTTGTTGCCTATGTAATATATATATATGTATGTGTATGTTTTTTGTAAGTGTACTCTCCCACAGGAGCTAGTTTTTTTTAAGGTTTAAAGGCGTTGTATGTAGTATCGCGAACAGGGTGTTTTTGTGGCTTTTCGAGTGGTTACGCTGCGACCTCCAATTTAAAATCGATCCACTGTGACTTTTCTTCCTTCTTAATGCCACAGGTGGTCGATGGCGTAACA
>JAGFPH010001868.1:223367-234989 GCA_018207615.1 Philaenus spumarius
GTGACTTTTCTTCCTTCTTAATGCCACAGGTGGTCGATGGCGTAACAAATACATTAATACATCAAAATGCATACTACAAACCAAAAACATTAAAATAATAAATACTCCTAAAACAGAATGTACCAATCTAAAAATATACACATTTATCGTCACAGTAAATTGGAACGGATAGCAATTATGATTCGCTATACAGAAGGGAACCTTATACATATATATAAATACATTTACACTCTCAAACACTCGCACACATTAAAGAACATATTTCAAAACATCCAAAACTACCCGAGGGTTCGGGCAGTACCCAAAACTGTTCTAGAACCAACAACTGAAAGCCGCCTTAACTAAACACGATCATTCCTGGCAATGCATTTCAGAGGCTACATTCTGTCACAGTGAATCATTTATTAACCATGTCATTTGTGTGCCTGGATATAAGTAATAACGAAGGTCCTTGTTATATGTCTGTAGAATTTACATTAGAGCAAAATACAAACCTTTCTGACAGATAGCCGAATAGCCAGATTCCAAACAAATTCAGTGAGCCAAATAGAATCGTAATAACAACAAAATATGATAATTTTGGAAAACTAAGTTATAGAATTGACATGTGTTTATAATATTTTGCCACATGATCGTCACGTTTTCAGTAAACATTTAACCATGAACAATAATTAATTTTGAGCACTCTGAAGTTTGTTAGCTAATTTATAACAGTCATGTCATTTATAACAGTATCGCAATATTTAAATATGGAAAATTTATGATTTAACCAGCTGCACTAACATGAAACGGTAAGCAATCGTTTACCTTCTTTAGAGTATACTTTATTACACGTGCCAATAACATGGTTTGTCCAGCTTAAAGTGTGGTTTATAGTGAGACCAAGATTGTTTACTTTAAAAGAATAAGGCAAATATATTATAAGTTTTGGACAACTTTTACGACGTATAAATATAGATTTAGTTTGACTGTGAATTAAAGATTTTGGGAATTTTTGGATTTTTGGGAATTTTTGATTTTTGAAGATTTTGGATTTTTGGGAATTTTTGATTTTTGAAAATTTTGTGTTTTTGGATTTTTGAAAATTTTTGATTTTTGGGAATTTTTGATTTTTGAAGATTTTCGATTTTTGGGAATTTTGGATTTTCCCAAACTAACCTAACCTAACTAACCTAACCTAACCTTTTTTTTAAATTTTGGGAAATTTTGGAATTTTGGGAATTTTAGATTTTTGAAGATTTTGGGAATTTTTGATTTTAAAGATTTTGGATTTTTGGGAATTTTGTATTTTTTAAGATTTATTATTTTTGGGAATTTTGGCTTTTTGAAGATTTTGGATTTTTGGGAATTTTTTATTTTCCCAAACTAACCTAACCTAACCTTTTTTAAAGATTTTGGGGATTTTTGGATGTTTGGGAATTTTTGATTTTTGAAGATTTTTGATTTTTGGGAATTTTGGATTTCCCAAACTAACCTAACCTAACCTAACCTAACCTAACCTAACCTTTTTTACCTTTAATCCATGCCCAACATCCCAATCATATATAGCATTAATATCAATATTTATTTTATCTATCATCTCAACCATTTTTGAGATATAAAAGTGTTTATAAAGTCAATGACCACTAGATAGTAAAGAGGCCAATATAAATCTGACTGTGTATTTTTTTCACAATTTACTATTTTATAAATAGAGTAGGAATTATAAAATTAATCCACTAATGAATTCAGAGTTTATATTTTATAAATAAATAGAACTGAAAAATGATATTTACTCTGAAACAAATGTACTGCTATTGTATAACTGTCAGAAGAACTACTTTTACTATATACTGTACCAATCTTACAAAACGATTAAATAGGGAATCGGAAGCAATACTGGGCCACATAGATTGGTCATGTTCAAAACTTACCTTAAAATTTAAATTCACCAAACGTAGGAATGTTTCAGCTGATTACTCACAATTCACAAGATACCTAGAGGTTAAGTCAATAAACCAAAGAACTAGATATAAATTTTGGCTTTATTAACCAAAATGTAAAAAAAAGTTTATATGTCCTTAATAAAAGAATAATTAATTATTTATATGCCCTTAGTACAAAGAAAAACATCAGATTTAAAAAAGAATACATATATATTTAATTTGAATTTTAAAAACCCTCCCCAAAAAAATAAAAATCAAAAACCCTCCCCTTTAATAATGATTACAGAAATTATACAGAAAAGATTAAACAAGATTACAAAATTTTAACATGAAATACCATGGATTTGTTTAAGAATAAATATTTATGTCGTTGGCCAACTGTAAAGCTAGATATAATTAAATAAATAAAAATAATAAGAGTTATGAGACGTCTCTCCATAAAAAAAAGTATACAAATTTTCCAATGTAAAGCCCTTAGGGCTAAGGTCCGAAATATGCTATAGCTTGCTCCTCCCAATATTATTAAATACAAAACATGTCCTATATACTATTCATAAATTTTTTTAACACAGAAATACAACACACAGCCTATTCAAAATTCATTATAAGGTCCACCGCAGATTCTTTAAGTAATTACAAAATATTTTAGTTCTTAATTATTTATGCAAAAGCACTGTCGTCGAAAATTATCTAGTAATGCTGGATGTAGAATGTTGGCTTTGTCACCAAGTTATAAGCTGTAGTTGGATTTATAGCATGTTACTTGAACTTGAGTACAGTACTTGAACCAGTGAAAAACTGCATCAAACAAATAACAACCCTTTTTAGAATGCAAGTAGGCAATAAAAAAGGCATGGTAAGGCAGTTAGTTTTAAAAGTTTGCCTTTATAAAATATTTGACACAAGGTGGCACAAAGTAGGCACTTTAAAAGCTTGTAAATGTCACTACAGGACTTGTCTGTTACATTTAAGTAAAAGCACATGGTGAACTTAAAAATGTTCTTGGTTGGTAACACTAAATATATCAGAGATATAATTATTGGATATAGTTCTTCAAAAATTCACAATATTCTGTTTTACACTGCTTTAAATTTGGACAGAAAAAAACTGTATAGGCTAGCCTTTGTTAAAATAGGCTATGTGTGGTAAATGCATAACATAGCATAACATTTAAAATTTTAGGCTGTTAAAGTTAAGGTTTAAAGTTAGGCTGTAGAAAAAAATGAATTACAAGATTTTGAATTAATACTGTGAGCTTGAAATGTTATTTGCAATATAGAAAGGTAAAACTAACTTTATAAAATTTTACAATGAGTATATTTCATAACCAAGAAATGTAAAGCTAAAACATTCCACGTACCTGGTATTCAGAAGTAAGGGCTTATCATAAAGACATATTAATTAGCCACGCACATTAGTGAAACTCGCGACTAAATAAAAGAAAAGTCACGGCATAATTAAAGAATTCGCAAAGTACAAGCTGCACTCAGAAAGACTTGTAGCTGTTGTAATGGCCGACGTACTTCTAGAACATTCGATGACTAAAGCTCACTAGAATAAGTGAGATAAGGTCAGCTGATTGGTTACAAAAGGCTAGCAGTAAGTACGGCTGCAGATACCGCACGGAGTCGGCACCTAGCGGAGAAAAGGATAACTACTTAAAGGATAGACAGCGAGTAGATGCAGAAGGTAGTATTTATTAAAGAAAAAAAATATAGATGGCGCGAAGGTCTAAAAACGTCACAATACATAGAAAGTAAATGTATATATTTGTAACGTGATCTAACAGAATTATACAATATGCTGTACCACTAGTGAAAAGAATAAATTAAATTAAATTCTTATAGGATTTGATTATTATGTGGTTGATAATGTTTGTATGATTGTCTCGTGTAGATTACTAAAAATTACGTTTCAAATTTTCTGACCTAGTAAATAAATCCCTTTTTTATTGGTTGCAAGAAATTGTCGCGTATTTTATTTAGTTTTGTCAGCATATAATACATTACATTTATGAAACAGTTTACTTTAAATCGTGGAATTACCAACTCACTTTTGAAAGCATGTTATGAATAATTGTTGGAATAACGTATGAGAGACATGTGTATATTTAATAAGATGTTTAAGCAAATATATAAATTATTATCTGTAATACTTATGTTGTTGAACTCCAATAAGTCAACTGTATTATTCTATTTAATAATGAGCTCTATTTAGTAAGTATATAATAATTTTAGTGTCGACGTACTCAGAGATTAGGCCAAGATTTGTTGAAATGGGGGAAGATTAAGAAGGCAGAACACATTTAACAGTAGGCAATAGAAATGGTTTATTAAATGAATAATTTGAGTAAAAAGTCAGTTCTATCCTTATGTCTTAGTATCCATTTTTTAGTAAGTCCAGTTTAGCCTTTCATAAAGTGAAATTTTGGAACACTATTTACGAAATAGTTGATGCATTTTCATTGTAAATATCTTGTCTATAACGAAGTTATAATTTAATGTTAAACATTTGTTTTGATGTTATTATAATTACTTACCGACACAATTTATTGAAATTTATAATACAAATATTCTTTTGTAAGTACTTATAAATAAATATTAATTATACAATTAAAGGTTCGCCAATGAAAGCTAATACAAAAGCATTGTTATAATAATAAGGCTTCATTGGTTTACTGTTATTTTGATTTACTGTTGCCTCTTATTTTTCTGCAAATAAAACTGATTTGTGATAAAAAAAAACAATAAAATATTAACTCAACAACTATAAAGTGCAAAAAGCTTCAAGATTGTTAGTAAAGTGTTTTTGGATAGCAGTATATCTCACAGTCTTTCTTAAACCAACATATTTGCAACAAATTCCTAGATAGGAATGCTTTACAAATTCTTTGGAATAATATAATCACTAGTACAATATGTAGATTTAGGTGGTCTGTAGGAACAGAACTAAACGTTGTCTCTAACCACCCAATAGATTCCACTTCGTAGATCGGTACCTCAGAAACCTTTTGGTTAAAACATAAATGAATTAGTTGTGTTCGAGATATATTGGTGGATACCAATATCCCAAAAGACTTAAATAATTAAAATGAAAAATAGAACAAATTAAAGAAATATTCAGAGATTAAAAGCAAATTATTTAAGACCCCCCCCCCTTAATTTTTTTAAGGGGGGGGGGGGGACCCCTTAGCTCTGGACACAGTTAACAGATTAAAACATATACTAGCAACACACGTCTAAACCATTATGTTACGTTCCCAGACATTTCAATCAAGTCAGCAGCATTAGAATAACTTGCTCTGAAATAAGTGAAACGACTCATATTACATTTCACATAGCTTTAGCTAACAATGCAGAATAGCATGGGAATGGTTTGACAAGGATTCGCTAATAGACAAATACTTTAAAAAAATTAAATACCAATGGAGAGGTGAGTGAAAAATCTTTAGCCAACGACTAGAAGGTTTTTCAAACGGACTTGGAAGCAGGAATAGAACAAAAGCGTAAAAAGAGAAGTCTTCTTTTAAAAGCTTTTGGACGGGCAAGACCTAAAAGCCCGCTTCAACACCACAATGTACTTTTCAACTAAAAATATTAAAATTAACTTAAGTGAAATAATCACCCATTAAGTCATCAAGTGAAAATCATCAATCAAGTTCAAATCAGTCATCAATTTCAAAGGACACTGCAGGAACCAGTGGATAAATAGTGTTCAGTGAATGTGCGAATATAAATAAAATCATGTCAATAAAGTGTCAAATAAAATAATTAATAAAAAATGTAGTATCAGTTTTAAAATGAGTGGAAGGGGAAACCACAAATATGTAAGTAAATTTAAAATTTCAATTTATATGTTTATTATGTTGACAGATGTAGAGGTTAAGCTAATTAAATAAACGAAATCATATCCTGATAATTAAAGTAAAATCATATACAGATAGTAAATGGAATAATATATATATGTAATAAAACAAATTCATATTTAAGCGCAACACTAAGTAAGCAATTTGGTCCTGTCTTCTTTATAGAGAATTGGCCGCCAAGATAAAAAAAAAATCCTAATAAGCAATTGAAAGGAGATTCCGGACCAAATTAAAAGGTCAGAAACTGCTGTTTAACTTTAAAATAAAGAATTACGGTATATTAACTTAATTAACAAACTTTTAATTTAAAATATTTTTACTGTATTTTGTTATTAGCCTATTTTAATAAAGAATAAGTTTTATATTTTAAATATTAAAAGGTCTGCACAGTAACTAATTGGTACAGTTTCCCTTAACAACATTACACATTAAATATAATAATTGTCAAAATATTATGGTGAAGTAAGTTTAGTAAATTCAGTAACTTATCATTAAGTAAAATTTAGAAAAGGACACAAATTTATAAATTAAACATTAAGAAATTGAATATTAAATAATTTGTACAGTTTCTTAATTACAATTTTCATTTCACAATAGTATCATAGTTAATTCAAACCTTTGTTCACTAAATTCAATAGAAATTCTAAATGTTTTTAATTTAGAAAAATTTTAGATATCAAATTAATCATATGTCATGAAGAACCTTTTATTATTAATTACACATTTGATACAAACTCAAAACGTCTCTGGAATTATATCAACCAATCAGTTGCGAGTCAAACCGTAAGTCGAATCTGGGGGAGCCCCCCAAATAAAACAACCCTATATGGTTTAAAAATGATAAACCTGACAAGATAAAACCATCATAAAATATTAACCTTACAGTTGTTATTGCACTTAATAAAATTAAAACACTTGAAGTTTTAAAATTAAATCGTGTCGGTGATGCATTGAAGATATAAAAACGAATAAAGTTGTTTTACTTATAGCCCAGTCGGTATAGGTTAAAACTACCAGTAATTTGCAATATGGCTGATTTTTTTTATAAGTACCTTAAAGTATGTACATTAACATAAAAAAAAGTTTACCAGGCTATCGATTTCCCAAAGTCGAAAAAAAAATCGATTATCATTTTTTTTTCGATTATCTTTAATATTTTGAGCTGTGGTGAAGATAGAGAAAAATAAAACATACCACCGTGTAGGGGAGGTATTTTTAAATAAAAAAGGTTACATGTATTTATTTCCTCCGATCAATGGTTTGTCTGGAAAAAATTCGATAATGCAGGTATGTATTTTGCAGCAGGGGAAATCACTAAAAGGGGACATCTTATTCATATATGAATCGTTGGGTCATTCTAAATTGGCCGAATTTTAATATATCGAATTGAAACTTGACATAGGAGTTAAAATATATATTTTAAACATTTATGCTGAGTCTTAGCTGGTTATCTTGAAAATGACCCGATCTAGAGCTACTTGACTCATCAATGTTTTTCTCGATTTTAGGAGTACCGGACCCACGAACTAATTTTAATCGGCTCCAGTTTAGAGAATTTTCAAAATATCAACCTGAAAGTTTTTTTACAAGTTAAATATATATATTCAAACAAGTTCAAGGAGTATACAACTTTTGAATTATTTACTTTTAAAAGCAAAAGTAAATTAAAAAAGTATAATTTTAGACCTTTTTAGATTTTTCATCAAAACGCTTGAGTTGATCAGCTGCAGATTAGACATTTTTGAAAATATAGTTTTTAAAATAAGTATAGCAAAAAACAATTGTATTTGTAACTTCTGTACCAATTTCTAAATCGATATGTTCAAAAATGTCGAAAATGGAGTCGTTGAATCCAAAAGTGTTATAATTAAAACGAGATAGGTAAAACAGAAGACTATTTTCAAGCGCCTCGTTTTTAAAAATAACAAGAAAAAAATCGTTCATACTTACTAAGAATATTTATACTGGTGTACTCAACTTGTAAAACAAATTTGGTGTTGATATTCCAAAAATTGACGAAACTGGAATAGATTGAAATTAGTTCGTGGGTCCGGTACTCCCAAAATCGATAATCGAAATCGACTCCTAGATCTGCTCATTTTCAAGATAACAAGCTGAGACTCAGCATAAATGTTTAAAATATATATTTTAACTCCTACGTCAAGTTTCAATTCCATATATTAAAATTTGGCCAATTTAGAATAAGCCAACGCTTCATATATGAATAAGATGTCCGTCCCCTTTTAGTGATTTCCCCTGCTGCAAAATACATACCTGCATTATAGAATTTTTTCCAGACAAACCATTGCTCGGACGAAATAAATACATATGACCTTTTTTGTTGAAAAATACCTAGCCTACACGGTGGTTTTTTTTATTATCCTCTATCTTCATCCCAGCTCGAAATATTAAGGATAATCGAAGAAAAAAAATGATAATCGATTTTTTTTCGACTTTGGGAAATCGATAGACTGGTAAACTTTTGTTTATGTTAATCTACATACTTGAATGTACTTATAAAAAAAATCAGCCGTATTGGAAATTACTGGAACTTTTGGTCTAAAATTACCTCTACCGACTGGCCTATTATATTATGCAGCCGTTATGATGTATTAATTCATTGAACAACGTTGTATAAACCATTTAAAAAATATGAACACAAGTAGTTTTCGCAAGGGGAAATAACCAGAACTTTAATCAAAGTTAAAGCCTGGTTAATTTATTAATTCTGTAGTTCAAATCTAATTGTTACAGGTACCCTCCGCCTTGTAGTAATAATAACAATACACAATAATTGTAAGTAATTGAATATGAGTATATGCACGTTGAACGTGAGCTTGCTGTATTGGTTTTGATCAAAGCTACTATGCTGAGCAGAATGTTTTAGACAAAGGAGGGAGGGAACGCAAGTGGTTTTTGTTACTATCAGATCAGCGCTCCGGGTAGATTCTTGCCTTTAGTTTAGTTAGTATTTCGAACCAGCCGAGATTAGAAATGTAACTTGGATAAACACATTTAAAGACATTTCTGATTTGTCGCCTTCATTCAAAGAACCCTCTCCAGACCCAATCATCCTGACAACTGACGGAAGCTCGCACGTTAACCAAAAGTTATATCCCAAATAAACATCTTCGCAGGCGAACCCACAATGGTCACCCACAGCAAGGCGCACGTAACACGATTAGTCTTAAAAGTGGGGAAAACATTGACTACTATAATTCTAACTTATTAAATTCTACACTTAGTCTGTTACTTGTCATATTTGGAACTTAATCAAGTTAATTATATATAATATGTAAGATTCTGTAATAGCCCAGTCAAATGTTGCACAAAAAATGCGTGAACTTACATTAAATGGAGCATTAATGATTTTTGGAGGGGTGTTTCAGACCATTACTGGGACTACCAATCCAGATTTGCAAACCTCAAAAACCTGTGCTCGCAGAATGGTGGTCGAAAAACTGTGATGTTTTCGTACTTTTTTAGGTTTTTGTAAAATATCTCCTAAACTATGCGTTTTGTGGAAAAATGTGTTACTTGCTTTTTAAAAGTACATTAATTTGCTACAAAATGGGATCAAAATCGTTTTTGAAAGTTAAATAGTTACAGAGATACGGCTTTTCAAAGATTGACCTTTTTTTCCAAAAAGTTAAAATTCTAAGTTTTTTATATGTTTCTAGATGGATACCGGCAAAATGACACATCCTACAAAAGTAAGTAAACACATTATCTATAGTTAAATTGTCATTCAGTGTCTACTAACAACAACAACATTGCAATGTATGATATGTAAAAACAAACATCAGGTTCAGTTCTGTGGAGTAGGGAAGATTACTGATATTGTACCTGCATGCATACATAGTGTTTATACTAAGGTATTTTAAAGAGTTAGTGAATTATTTGTTTAAACCATGTGAAAGAAAATAAAAACATGTCATTAAGCTCGTGTACTTGGTAACAATAGTCTACACACTATAGTAAGTTCTTTACTTGACTTCTTGAAACTCTTGTTCCATTACTTGTTTTACCAAGAAAAATGATTTCATTACATTATATGAAAACCAAAATATCAAAGCTTTTTATGTTAACAGACCTTACTACTAACTGACGTAATTTGTAATTATATCACAAAACTGACGTGATTAAATCAAATGAATATAGCCAGAAGCAAAGCGTTGCCATGGGGATTTGACAGAAAACACGGAACATTGAGAGTAATTGGTTGTGAAGAATGTCACGTGGTTATAACAGCTGACAGCGATCAAGTCAAAATGGAAGAACTGAACCACTTATTATATTGCATGAAAAGTTTAGTAGCACGTTATCCACAATAAACTAGAAGTAATATTGTAATGTTTTAGTTCGAAGATATTAAATCCAACCCATAAATTTTAACAATAATATGTTAGGACTAGCTGGAACGATCCAGCTTTTCACGGATAGACGAATCAAAGTTAAATTTATATTAACAAAAAATATATTGTATCAATAAATACATTACACTATGTATTTCTTAAGGGTTTTTTTAGTAAATTTTACCAATCCCCAAACCTTATAAAATGTCGAATTTTTTAAAACCTTTCTTATCGAGCACCTAGGGACCTAGAGGAAGCTACATACTAAATTTGATTCCAATCCGTTTGGTGGTTTTTTTTTAGTAACTTTGACCCCCCAAAACCCCCTAAAATTTCGAATTGTTTGAAAACCTTTCTTACCAAGCACTTAGAGTCCTAGAGGAAGCTACATACCAAATTTCATTCCATTCCATTCAGTGGTTTTGGCGAAATCGTGATTTAGTAACAGTAGAGTCCCCGACAGTATAGCGTAAAATGGAGTGGGGGAAGGTCATTGACCTTTTTTGGGGTGTTTTTTTGGGTCTTTTTGGTTCCTAACCCAAGCCACGCCCCCTTTTTTTGGGGTCCTAACCTAAGCCATTTTTTGGGAATTTTGGATTTTGGGTTTTTTTTTTTTGGGGGGGCCCTAACATTTTTTGGAATTTTTGGATTTTTGAAGATTTTTGATTTTTGGAAATTTTGGGAATTTTGGGGAATTTTGGATTTTTAAAGATTTTGGGGAATTTTGAGCCGCCATCTTTTTTTTGGCAGCCATCTTGTTTTGTAATAATTAATATTTAATTTAATTTAATTTTTTGCTTTGAAAAAAGTTTGGGTGTCGCCGAGAGTCGAACCGGGTATCACCATGACCCGAGTCCGCAGCGCTAGCGGTTATGCTAGGCCGACTCTGTTGAGAATGTACTGTTTTGTGAAGTATATAAGTTTACCATCCGTCAGCAACCTTGTGTGAGATACATGGTGTTATAGTGTCGTTGGGATATAGTATAAATTGCATTATAACAACCCAAACATTACCGATCGTTCCCGAATCCGACCGAAGGTCACTTAGAGAAATTATTAGCTTTAAATTGTTATAGTACCCTTGTAATATAGTATAAAGTGCATTATATAAACCCGAACACTACCGAATGCCCCCGAGTAAACCCGAATCGGACTTAGTCAAAATAAAGACTTGCAAACCGTAATTAACCGAACGTAAGGCTCTGCCGCAACCCCCTAAATTCGTACTTAGGCTAAATAAAGCTTAGACTAACCATAGGCATTGCCGCAACCTCTTGTAATATATTTCTACCGGTCTTACCCGAACCAAAACGACGGACTTGACCGAGCATAGGCTTCCCTGTACCCCGAATTATTTTTATAAATTGTGTTATAACGTATGGAAAACCGAGCTAACCCGAACGTAAGGTTCTGCCCGAGTTCAATCGAAGGGCACTTAGCCGAAATAAAACTTTGGCTAAAATTAGGCTCTCCCGCA
>JAGFPH010001869.1:0-16702 GCA_018207615.1 Philaenus spumarius
TTGCAAAGAAGATTCGAGAAGGCCTGCGGCCATTTTTTGCTTTGTGCTTTCGTTTGAAGTTACACGCAACGTTCGCTGCTGATAATGTGAAAGTTGTTCTGGAGGAAAGTGCTCTTGTATAGCGTAATGTTTGTATTCAGAGTAAAAAATATTGAGATGCAGCGTTTTCTACAGTACAGTAATGTCGTTCACTTCTCTGAAAACATGTGTAGTGTTTCCTAACGTTTTCCAAGTTACACTCAGTGTTAACCCAGGTAACTGTTCTGTTCTCATTCTATTAGGTTTATGAATTCTAACTGTCGATATTCATCCATATATATATTAATTGTGCCTATATAATGTTACCTTTTCTTTATTTAAAATTCTATTATTCAAATTTAAAAAAAACCAGACTCAGTAATATTTAACCTAACTTCTTTAATACTATCAGACTGTAAATTTTTTTGTTACTAATTTTGTACGTTAAAACGTTCATACTTAAAGAACTCTGTAAAACCATATGTTTAATGGACTGTGTCGTTAATTTTATTTTAAAATCAAATTGGAAATTACTATGATTTTTAAAGCATTCTGCCTGTCAAGCATGTTCCAACTTTAATGTTCTGACAAACTGTAACAAGCATTATGCAGCGCCATTTTGAACATGTTTTTTCTGTATAATGTCAGATCAGTAATTTGACTGTGTTTGGTCTGTTCTACAGTTTAACTGGGTTCTACTCCTGCCTAAAGTTTTCTACATCAACTTAAAACTTCCAAACATCTGGCTATTTATTTTTCAACATCTATCCAAAGCATTTGACAGCCAACCTATAGAAAATATAACAAAAAAAGAGAACATGTTTATGGATATTTAATTTTAATCCTGTTTTGTTGTAAAATACAAACCTTTTGCTTAATATCTGCAAACCTACATAAACTTTTAAGGGATATTTCTACAGAGTGTTCTTGTTAATGTAATGTAAATTTATTAATTTATTGTTTAGGTTAAGTTATGTAAACATAAAGGGTGATGCGCAGCTAGCTACTTTTCGGCAATTACAATCCCACAGGGATTATCCAAAATTTATTCAGTTTATAAGGTGACGTCACAAACTAATTTATTCTCAGTTTAGTCCATTTTTTTTTATTTTGTTTATTTTTCCAAAAGTTTTCTTTATAATAAACATTTTGGTTGATCAACCGTATACCTATTCAGGTATACTAAACTAGGCATAATAACTCTTGCGTTGGTTAAGCGTATATGTTATATTATAAGCCATTTGGTAAATTTTTACTGTTTATAAATAATTATTTTGTCAAAAATAAAATGTTGTAATATTTGTCAAATATATCTCATAAAAATTATTCACAAAAAGGGGAGGGTTTTATTTTTCTTTTCAGGGTGGGTTAATTAAATTTTGTTTAATCTAATCTAAGGGCGCATAATTTAATTTTGTTCTTGATAAATAAGGGCGTATAAATTTTGTTTATGACAAACTATTTAGTTGGTTGAATAAACTATGTAACTGATGTCTGTGTATATAATGTGTTTTACATAAGTTACCTTTTGTAAATGGATGAATAACGCTTATTCCAGCAGTTTTTTTTTTGCAGATCAAGGTAAGGTTATCTCTGTTAATTTTTTTTTGGGTTAATTCATAATACTGTGTCGTCTATTCAAGGTCCAGTTCAGCTTCCGTTTAGTTTAAAGTAAAGACGGCACAAATATGAGGCCACAATATCGAAGTACAAACTAGCAATACGAGTTTTTCCACTGCTAGCTGACAGGAAGTAAAAACAAATTGTAAGCAGCACTGTCACATTACTATAGCCGAATTGTCTTATCCGGGAATAACTAGTATTAAATACTTTGTGTTTATTATGGATTTTGTTCCTTGTTCCGGGAACTGTACCTGAAATACCTTTGCACGGGGCTAAATTTAAATTCATTTCGAATGATATAACTCACAAATTGAATTTCTAATGAGTGGTAGAAATTGCGCAATTATCTTACGTGGATAGTGAACAAAAAATCATGTATCGGGAGTGTTCTATGCATGTTGTTCCTTGTTCCGGGAACTGTACCTAAAATACCTTTGCACAGGATTATAGTAAATTAATTGCTTTTCGAATGATACGACTCAAAAATTGTACTCGAGCTTATATACTCCTCAAATCCCTACCCCAAAACTATTAAACAGTATAACTCTGACATTTTGAATCGTATCGAAAAAAAGTGTATCTAAAGAATCCTACTAGGACCCTTTCACCAAAAAATCAGCATTTTGAAGCATATTTACTACCACTTATCCATCTGAATAAAACACACCCACATATATATTAATTCATTCATTTTGGGTATCGTCTCCAAATGGTCTGAAACGTATAGAAACGAAATCGTAGCCTCCGTTTTCAAGTTGGATCGAGTGTAATAAGCTCTTATTTTCTTAAAAATTCGGATAAAAATTTTTGTACTAGAATAAAACTATTTATCTAAAAAAAATAAATGTAGGGATTATCTTGAACATTTGTTTTTTTTTACATGACCTTAAACGTCTGGTTCCCCAAAATCTATTAAAACATACAATTATTTGGTTCAAATCCAAGTTGCTCATTTTACCGTGTGAGCAGCTCCTAATCCGAGGTGGCGGCTGGGATGCAAATTCTCAAAGCGAGTTCGTCCGCTGCGAGCGAAACGAAGCAATCCTTTATCTAAGGCCACAAGGTACAGGTGCAAACTCGGAACGAAGTAGAGCGTCAGCCGGGAGTGGAGTCTGAGGTGCAAACGAATTCTACTAATATATTTCGTACACGTAGGCAGCTATTCAACACCTTCGTGAGTAGACCAATTTACCAAATAGTTGGTTGAATCCCTAAAACAGATAAACTTAAAATTTGCTCAACTCAAGTCAGCGGTTCAGCGTGATCGAATTATTACTTTTATTTTTTTTCCTTTATTTTGTGAAACATAAAACCTATGTACGGAATACGTTAATCAAGTCTGAAGTACTTATAGAAATGAACTGAGAACAATGTTTGTAAATTTTGTAAACTGTAAAAATACCAACAAATACGTGTTGGACTCCTTGTAGAAGTAATGTTATTTAAAATATTTAATTCATACATATGTGTAGCACTAAAATGGCTAATTATTAGAAATTTAAAGAAAATAATTGCTGAAATTTTTATAACCCTAAATCATTGCAAATTTAAATTAAATTCCAAAAACGTTTTTCATGGGATAGTTCAGGGGTTATTTTTTAGTAGTAAAATGACTTTTTATTCGAAACATACTACAAAATTTAATAAAACAAACTTTATGACGCATGTTTTCCTTTACTCAGAGAATGGTTTTTACCAACTTTAACTAACCCCTAAAGGCTCACTTAAAAATGATCTCACTAAAATATAAATTATTATTAAAATAAGAGGACCTTCTTTAAGTTATCTAAGATTGTTAAATAGATTGCAAAAAACTAAAAGAGTTGTTTTTCATTTTTAGGGGTGAGGAAAAACGTTTTTGGTTTCGAGACCCCAATTTTCGGAATCAGCGAACTTATAATGAAAGCAGCCTCTATTCCTGGCATTAATTGAACAACGTCCCCATTTTTGAATGGACTATAAAGTCAGGTCCGAAATATAGTTGATGAGATTCCTGTTAAATATTTTTTTTTTTATTTGTTTCCGAGGTTTCCGTCAAATATTTTAAAATTGGCTGCCATATTGGAAAACGGCTCATGTTATCGCAATTTGAAAACCAAAATGTTATTTAAATTAGTACATCCTTTAACATGAGAGGTTACTCACTTTTATCTTTGTTAGATGACGAGAAATACAGCCTTTTTGACACACTGTATAGGCACCATCAGAGACCACGTCCTCCCTGGTGTGAGGAACACCTGGTTCATTCGGTATACTCACTAAGCTAGTGTTTAGTGAGTATACCTTACCTCCATTCTTCTGCAGGTAGTACCTCCACGTAGAAGCAGAACTTTAAGGTGGTACCTCGTAATGTGCCATTTGGCTTGGTCTAATCTTATCTCCCATCTTGCCAACAAAATACATTTATTTCATTGTTTTCCTCAGTTATCTTCTCTACAATAATAGCCACCGTGTTCCAGTATGCCTCGTTTTTTTAATCTTACTGACTAGTTTGTCAAGATTGGTCTCACCCGCCATTGATTATATAAATTATATCTCAGTGTTCCATATTTTACAATGAAAGAAGTTATGGTCTGCATAATATAATTCGGAGTTTTCGTACTGAGGAGGCTGCACTACTTGATTTCCCCATTCGATTGAGGTACTTATAAAAGGCCCTCCATGGTCAGTGAGCATGTGTGTCAAGAAATAGTTCACCTCACTATGCCTTCTCCCGTACAATTCAATAGGATTTTAGATTAATCTGGTAAACTGGCAAGAACGAAGTCTTGGTATTAAGACAGCATCTGTTTTAAAACAATGGTTGCTTGTCTGAAACTGAAAAATGACCTTATTGAACGTTTATTGACTAAATTTGGAATAAATTTTGTTTGAGAACGAGATGGTGAATCTATGGAATACGCTGGGATTTTCTACGAAAGTGTGTGGTGTTTAAGAATTGAGCTTGGATTTTTGGATACTTATGGTGGTTCGTAAACCAGTCGTAAGGGACGTTTTCTTCTGACCTGTGGAGGTGCAGGATCAGTAATGCTTTGTTGGATGTGTGTGTATCGGGACCCTTGGGCTCTGTGTTTGACTATGTTTGTTAATTTTAAGATGAAGTCCTCGAGTGTGGGGATTTTGTGCCCTTGAGAGATGGTAACGTTCGATACGTACCATGGGGAGTTGGTGATCCTACGGAGAGTTTTGTTCTGGAAGGATTCCAACTTTTCTTCCAAGAAACAGATAGTAGAGAATACCAAGCTGGAGCTGCTTACGTAAGTACCGGTCTGATGTATGTTTTGTACATGGACAATCTGATACGAAGTGGTAGAGGGCTTTTGGCGTTTATGACTGGAAGGAGTCTGCCACGGACAGATTTAGCCCTTGCTGGAGTTTGCTTGACGTGATGGGACAGGTTTAATTTAGAGTCAAGCGTGATTCCAAGATATCTGACTTGACGGGTCCATGCTATGGGTGATTTGTTAAGAGTTAATTAGACTTTAGGAAATCTACGTAGTGGAGAAAATTGGATGGCTTGCGTTTTGTCTGTGTTCACTGCAATTCTCCACATCCTGAGCCACGGCTGTAGAGCATCCAATTGTTGTTGAATGACCAACGAGCCATATTCCAGGTTCAGAGTCCTGAAGTAGAACACAGCGTCATCAGCAAAGAGTCGCAGTGATACATTGGGGATGACTGGAATATCGTTAGTGTACAGAAGAACGGACCAAGAACTGAGCCTTGGGGAACTCCTGCCTCGATGGGTCTAGGAGTGGAAAGTGTACCTTCGACAGCAACCTGGAACCATCTGCTGTCGAGGTATGAGCTTATGAGATGTACATAGCATGGAGGAACTGGGCTGCGGTCTAGTTTGTAAAGCAGGCCTTCGTGCCATACTTTATCATGTCCAGGAACACTGCAATAGATTGTTTTTTTATTGTTGAAGCCATCAGAAAGGTCGTTGAGAACTTTTACAAGTTGGATTGTTGTGGAATGTTCACTTCGAAAGCCAAATTGCTCAGGACGAATGACGTTTTTAGATTAACCATCTCGTCCATTTACCTATAGCTTCGGAATTCCACCTTTCTTGCCAATCGCTAAAGGTCTTTTCCTTCGCTTGATTCTGTGACGCACATGCCACCGTATTCACATCTGATATTTGCTGTAATATAACCTGCCTTTCTAAAGCCAGCCTATTGGGATGACCTCTGCTACCACCAGAGCAACCTGTTACTAAACTGTCCTGTAACAACTGGCAATAAGTAACGCTCTCTGTTTTTGGAATGCAGCCATCCTTTTCCTGTACTTCACCAATTTCAGAGCCCCTGCCCACACATCCGTAGAGCAGAATAGAGTGGGTCATCTCCATCAGCAGACTTCTGCTTGCTATTATAGGGCTTGCTTTATTCGCCATAACACGGCTCAAAGCCACAACCACCTTGGTTTCTGTGCAACGGCATACTCAATCTGCTTCACAAAAGTCTTGTCCATTCTGATCCCTAAGTTCTTAGGGTATATATACAGTGGAGCCGGGATATACGCTGGTAGCCGGGATGGTAGCTTACTTGCTTACTAGTTGAGTACCTGGCCGGAATGAGGGGGGCACATGTTGGCGCTCTACGCTTCCTTGATTTAATTGCTTGTTGTCATTCAATATGAAAGGACTTGATGAGGTCTTCACGAGAGATCACAATTCTACAACTTAAAATTTCAGAAACACCAGAGTTTATCATAAATATACCAAATAGTTGCCTATTACACTGTAAAAGTTCTTTGACAAAGATCTTTGATGAAAAGAGCTGTAAACTTTTACAAAAGTCGAATTAATAGGGATATTCATTTCAAACAACCTTTGACAAACTTGAAATTTTATAAAAAATTGCCATTTAAGTTTTACATTCCTTTATCAAAGTGATTTTACAAAATAACTTGATCAAAAAAATGTGATAGTGTTATAATAGGCCCCGAATTGTTTTTTTTAACTATGGTTTTTATGAAAGCCTAACAGTCTAATAAATACCGGGTGATAATGATAGTATTTGTAGAAACAAAAGTTACAACACACGCTTGCAGCAGCCAACTGCTAACAGTGGTAGATAGGACTGGCGAAACGGTGACTGCAAAATGCGCTGGCGCTAACCGCTCTACATAGCTTTGAGCTATGTAAATAATCGGAGTAGCAAAATTATATTTCCACCCATCTAGACTCCCTGCACCCATCGAGGTAACCAGCCAGGCTCCACTGTACGTGGGAACATTGCCAACTGTGGGAGAATTGTTACATAAAAATAAGCGAGTCAATTGTTACCATCCCGGCTCCACAGTGTATGCACCCTTAGCCATGTTTCTGGTCCGTACTTCTTCTAGTCCCAGTCATCTGTTCATCACAGTCATAATTTCTTTACTTTGTTAATATTTCACACCAATAGACCAGAATAAAAGCCAAACAAAAACACATATCAAACAATAAAAATAGTTTTTTTTGTGTTTAACGTCCTGCTGTTTTGCACTTAAGGCTAATGAAGACGGGACCTACAGTTTTACGTGGAATCCGAACCACAGCCAACGATGTCTGTCAAGAAACAATTTAGAAAATTATTCGGGGTCAATGGGAATTGAACCCGGAACTTTTCCATTGATGGTTGCCATGACGATTGATAAAGCGTTGACGCCTTAACAACCTCGGGCACCGAGAATAGAAACAATTCAGAAAGAAAATATCACTTTGAAATCCAATAATTTTGAGAACCAATTAAAATTAACGGTAATTTTGTTTGTTTCGGTTGTGGAACTTCACGTTATTTTACAAACGTAAATATATCAGGATTTGGAGATACTACTAAGTCCATTATTTATCTTGATTGATGAATCTCGAGCAGACGTTCTCAAAAAACAGCTCTGAAAATAATTTGCTTGCTGAGACTTGAATTCCGATGATGGACTTTTAAAGAAATTCTAGCATCGTATATTTCGTACTATTTAAGTGGAACCTTACAAATAAACCGCAGAAGTGTGATATTAACTTGTTTTCGTATGGTCAGTCATTCCTACAGTCTTACAGAAATTAAACTATAATGAATTATCACTTATAGATACATTTGTTAAAAAATTAACTTACATTACTAAACGAGTTATAGGTTGATTATTGTAGATCGTGCGACATTGTCCTCGAAAAGCAAATGAAGTACTACTTATAGGATTCTGCATTCAAGTTTTATTTCATGAAATATATCTACTCACAAATTAAGCTCAATATCAACTCATAAAATCGATTGTGCGTACGTACGTCTGTATGCAAAATAGTATAAATAAAAGTAATCAAAAAGAAAAATATACATATTCAAAGATTTCTAACCTTAAAACATAATATATCATACAGCATATATTAGTTATATAACAGTTTGACAATACCTATACATGCTCAACGCGATATAGCACATTAATTTAATATTTATTTGTATTATTCCTAAAAATATAACATCTCCACAGCATATTAGGTAGTCCTAGATAAAGTTTTTTTAATGATGCTTACTTATGAGAATCTAATTAATCTGCTTGTGATTTTTCACTGGTGCTTACTAGTTTATTTATCTGGTCGTATAGACGTTTCGTTTTTTGATATATATTTTGTATCCACCTTTAGATTATATAACAACTATATTTTTCCTTCGATACACTTTCAAATTAGCAACTCTATTATTTTCCTTGCATGCACTTTCAAATTAAAAAGCAACTATTTTCCTTTCTTTGTATACACTTTGAAATTACAAAGCAATTATATTTTTTCTATTTATGTACTTTCAAATTAAAAAGCAACTATAATTTCCTTTCATACATTTTCAAATTAAAAAGAAAGTATATATTTTTCCTTTTATACACTTTGAAACTAAAAAAAACTATATATTTTTCCTTTTATGCACTTTCAAATCAAAAAGCAACTAAATATTTTCTAGTGACTTCACCGTAATCTGATATAGGTTTTAAAATTTTATCATAATTACAGTTATTATATTAAGATTGTTCCTGTTAATTTATATTCAATCTAAATTAACTTAGTTTAATCATTCGTCTAAATACCTAAAAAAATACTGTCTTTTAAACAGATCAAAAGTACCCTCTCCTGGAGCTCCTATATATTTCAAATGTTTGAGTGGAAGATATTTTCATAGTATTGGTGGTATAATAATTTAGTTTTTCTGTCAATATTTGTGCAAATATTCATACGAAAATGTATTTCATTAAACAGAACATAGTAAAATACACATTTATAGTACGAGATTGGTTTTTCTAAGAAAACGGGTTGTGACATTCTAATCAATGCAATTATATCTTAATAGAATACAGTAATTGTAGATCAAACCTATCATTGTAAAAATGTATTGGTAATCAATATAAAAACCACATTTAATCATGTCTTGGCTTTTTGTTATTTATATTTCCTCATTGTCTGTATTACAACTTCATTTTATATTAAAAGAATTATAAATCTTACTAAAAAATTATTTGTTTTTATCATGTAAATGTAAGTATTTAATATTTAATTAGTGTTTGGTTTTCGCAGACCAGCATTTCATTAATTGGCGAAAAGTTTACAAAGATTCAACATCAAAAGTAATTTAAAAAACTGACCACAAATTATTACTAGTAAGTCCAAATCAAGGGCAGATAATTTGATGACTCAAATTTAGTGCAACATCAGAAAACTTGTATTTTTTTATTTGTCTTAAAAGTGTAATACAAGTTCTAAGTCAGGAAGCAAACATGACGCAAAAGGTGTCGCACTAAACATTTTACTTAAAGACCAGATATAAATTTTTGTAACATAAAAGATCATACATTTTAGTCATAGGGCCTACTGGAGTCAACGATTTTAATAAAGTTTCTTACCTTGTTTCTTGACTCGTTTCGACTTTTATCCCATCTTCAGACTCAATAAATTACACCACCGAGGTCGTCAAACATTAAAATTAATTATACAAAATACAATACAGTAGCCTATATTTATTTTAAAGATTGTATGTTTTGCTGTACACCATCCGGCTACTGGACGGCTACTGTCAATCTGTTATCTCGCGCAATTGGAACCTGTTCTTTACGCAGGCTTCTTGAACTCTTATCGCCGTGTCATACAAGATCGCCGTGTCATAAGGCTAAATATTAGAGTCGAAATTTAGCTGGTCGTTCAAAAATTAATTGATGTTCGACACCATTTGCATCTTTTGATTTGAACGCCTTATAAATCTCATATTCCTCGACAGCGTTCATATTTAGAACATATCTTTCGAACATATTTTAATGGTTTCAAGATTTGTAAGCTCGTGAAACCATGGTCCTCGTCTATTAGATGGCGTTCAAAATTGTTACCAAAAATTGTTTTTTTTTGAAGTGTAAACTTCTTTAGGCACACCAAGTCCAAAAAATGTGTATATATTATATGTGTATAGCAGAGTATATAGTTTTCTTGATGCTGGGGGCTGAATCGGATTTTACCGTTACACTTTTCACCATGCATTTTATGAAACGCTCTAAAGTGAAACGCTCTATTCCATCTGTTTAAAAAAAGTTTTGGTCTTGCCGAGATTCGAACCAGCAGGGTCCATCACCAAAGACTAGCGCCTTAGCCGGTTAGGCCACAATCGCATTGCTAATTTACTATATTTGAAATGTCTATATAAGTGTAATAGATTCTCCTAAGTCATACGCTTAATCTGTTAATGTTAATGCAATGTATAGTTTAATTAGTAATACCTCTAAAATGGACATTATGCTTCCTTATTTCGTAAGTTGTGTTAAAAAATGGACATTAAGCTTCCTCATTTCGTAATTTGTGTTAAAAGGTTTACACTTCTCCCGTAAGGTTTTAAGCACACAATTACATTTTTTTTCTGCTAGTATTCTTTAAATCGAATTTTAAACGCTCTCTCATTTTGGCCTATGTATGTATACCTTGTCACAATCATCGCATGTCAATTTTAATACGCCTGTTCGGTCTTGAATAAGATTTTGGTGTGAAGAATTTTAATGTTTGATGACCTCGGTAATTTATTTATTGTGTCTGAAGATGGGATACAAATTTCGAAACGCGTCACATATGTTCTACATAATAACAAACAAAAAAAATATGTCACTTGAAGGAAACAAAGGTAAGAAACATTATTCTAATCAATTAATGAAAAAAAATTAAAACTTTCTAATTGGACATTATTGACCATAACCTCAAAATTATCAAGAAAAATGCAACAAACCGTTTTTTCGTTTTTGATTTATAACAATCGCCAAAATTTTTATATTTTCATGAAAATCAATGAAAATATTCTTTTTTGTGTTTAAAACAAACCCTAATTTTTTCAAAGCAAAATATTTAATTTTCGATGTTTTATGAAGAAAATTCAAAAAAGACCTAATTTTCAATCGAAAACTTTGGTTAGCAAATTTCCGGTTTTGAACTTTACCAGTGCTCACTATTTTAGTTTAAATCCCAACTTTAATATAGAATTAAAATATAATATTGTTTATATACAAAAATATTGTTAAAAGCGGATAACCTAAAAAAAACTACTTTTAAAAAATAGATTTTTCGGTGAAAATCATGAATTTCTCTTTTTTTATTCTAAATAAACGTTTAAATTCATAAAAAGAGGTAATTCTCATACAATACTATGTTTTACAAGTAATTTACATGCACTTAACTAATCTAGGCATTCAAAGTCCCGAAAACATTGTTTAAACAGCAATTAAATAGGTAAAAATTATATTAAAATATTACTATCACTATTATTTTCATTACTATTATGTCAGAGAATTTCTCTAAATATCAGCAGCACAGATGATATGATAAATTATTTACAGTGATTTAGGTTGGTGAATGGCTAAATCTGTTATTTACGGAGAATGGTTTCAGAAAAGAAAAAAATATAAGTCGCATTTGTATACAGAATTTGCGAACATCGATTCATTACCAACTTCGAGCAATATTTTACACGTTGCTGAAGGCGGGTTTCTTTTACACAAAGAAATCTGGCAAAAAGCCGATACAATTAATGAAATACCACAAAAATATTTACATTATGTACAAAACAACTATGAACAAAATAGTTATAAATTATATTCTATGGTTATCCAGAAACTGATTCTACAACTAAAAAGGCAGCAGCAACGTCAACAGCGTCCACAAGTTCTATGAGCACAAAAAAAGCGAAAGATTACAAAGAACACACGCAGTAAATATTTCTGCATTTGATTATCAAGATCACACAAAAATCCCATTTACTCAAGAAAATTGTTTATCTAATGAACAAAACAAAAAGAAATTAATAGAAACACTGTCGCAACAAAATTACAATCAAAGAATTTTTCTGCAAACAAGCCGAAGAAGATGCTGATTCCCTAATTATTAATACATCCCTTGCAGTAGCAAAAAACTCCGACAAAATAGTGGTAGTTGTTGGTCAAGACATAGATCTTTTAGTTCTTTTAAATCAATTCAGTTCAAAAGAATTGGATATCTATTTCCACAAACATGGTGCAGGAAATATTAATGATATTTATTACACCTCTAATGGTTTTAAACTTAAATCACATAAATATATTGTAGCATTTTTTCATTGTTTTTCTGGCTGCGATACAACTTCCAGTTTGGCTGGTAAAGGAAAAAACAATTATAAAATCCTTATTGGCCAATAAACATTTACCTAACCTTGCAGAAATGTTTTACAATACAAATTTAGACAAACAAACCATTACCGAAACAGGATTAAAAATAATAGCTTCTATTTACAAAAGTAAAAATATATATACATCTCTAACACGATTTAAGATTTGAACTCTACCTAACGGCTACTGTTAAATCCTCATTTCATTTGGAGAAATAACCTCCAACTGAAGGAGCAGCACCTAAGCAACATTGTTACAGGGTGTATTTTCAAACACAAAGTTGGCTTGGTAATCAATTAACAGTTAAGTTGGTAATCAATTAAGTTGGCAATTGGGGATGGAAACATCACGTTAATGGTATCGTGCCTATATTTACAGAACAAGAATTAATTACCGAAAATTTATTGAAAACTATCTGCTGCAGCTGCGAAACAGGATGCGGTAATAACAAATGTGCATGTCGTAAGGAGGTGGGTTCAACTGGCCCAAAATTCAATCAGTCTAAACACGACAGAAGATCAACTGGTCCAAAACTAGCCCAAATAATTATATTTAATACATTTATTTGGGCTGATTGAACCTTCGGTATGTTTAGACTGGTTGAATTTTGGGCTGGTTGAGCTCCTCCCGTCGTAAGCATGGCTTAAAGTGCACAAATTTGTGTTCAAACTGCACGGTTCTGATATATATTCTAATGCCGAAAAATCGTTGTACGAAAAAAATGTCTAATCTCGAGGACATCGAAGACGAAGACAGTACAAACTGTCTAATAAATATTAATAAAAATAATGATACTGAACTGGACAATCCAGAAGAACTCCAAGACATTGAAGATATAGAAAATAAACCTGCAGAAATCGAAAGTTTGATCGACTCTGGCAATGAAGAATTGCCCACGAAGAAAAAAAGATTGCAATAAAATTATTTTAATTTTAGTTTTTGTATTTTATACTTAAATAAAACACTTTGACGTAATGATTTGTAAATACTTATGAATCACAAGAAATAATTTAAAACAATTCTCAGTTTACAGTATTTGTATTTTTGAGTTTTTACCTATTTAATTGCAGTTTAAACAATGTTTTCGGGACTTTAAAAGCCAAAATTAGTTAAGTACATGTGAATTACTTGTAAAACATAGTATAGTATGAGAATTACCGCTTTTTATGAATGTAAACGTTTATGTACAATAAAAGAAATTCATGATTTTCACCAAAAATCAATTTTTAAAAAGTAGTTTTTTAGGTTATTCGCTTTTTAAACGATATTTTTGTATATAAACTATATTATATATTAATTCTATATTAAAGTTGAGATTTAAACGAAAATAATGAGCACCAGTAAAGCTCTAAAATCGAAAATTTGCTAACCAAAGTTTTCGATTGAAAATTAGATCTTTTTTAAAATTTTCTTCATTAAACATCGAAAATTAAATATTATGCACTGAAAAAATTAGGGCTTGTTTTAAACACATAAAAAACATTTTCATCGATTTTCAAGAAAATATAAAAAATTTGGCGATAGTTATAAATTAAAAACGAAAAAACGGTTTGTTGCATTTTCTTGATAATTTTTAGGTCATGGTCAATAATATCCAATTAGAAAGTTTTAGATTTTTTCATTATCTTACAACTTTAATTTTTTTCGATAGGTGCATAGTTTAGCCGCAAATCGCAAACAACCCCAAACACCCCTAAACACGTATATATTACCACCCTCCACTCCCGTTCAGGGACTTTTACTCAGTCTGGTCTATTTTTACTTTATTACTTACCCATAGACTACATTTTCAGACCATTCATAAACTGCTAAGAATGTATCGTCTATTACGGTATTGAAAACGGTTTGGCCCTGGTATATAACTGTTCACTTAAAAATGTACTCACGTTTTCATCGTCAGTAGACCTTTATTTGTAAAGTATCTAACAAAAGCTCAAACTTTTATGATGTTATTAAAATAGCAATAATTCATACCAATAGCCCAAGACAAACCATGCTATCCACGCATGAAACATACATGACGTAACGAATCAGATGTATCAATATATATTATTCCTGTAATAAAAACACAAAACTTAATTAAGGTTGTAAACATAACCTTAAATATTTCAGTTAGTTGTTGAAGTAATACACCTGGTGGACGAAATCAGCTGTTAACGAATAAATCAAACAATATGTCTAGAACCTTGCGCATGCGCTGTACTATTTCGTTACGTTCTTGTTCACTTTTATATCAGTCGATAAAATTGTTGGTTTGAGGCTAAGCTCTTACAAAATGGTAAGCAATCATAGAACAAAGATAGTTTTACTAATGAAGTGGTTTACGATATTAATCATTGCAATTATTAATAGATAATAAACTTGCAAATTAAAACTACTCATTATGCAAAGAAAATAATAATGAACATAAAAACAAAGTTTAATTACTCCTGTCTTTCCGTTGTAGTTGTTTTCTCTTTCTATATAAGAGAATTTTATTTTATATTATTAAAAACTATATTTAGTCTTCAACTACTAGCTACTTATGTAAATCTTCGTAGTTAAGTTCATTAGAAATGCAATTCATATTAAATTACTGATTTGTTAATACTTGTGCCAGCCTTAGCACAGATCTTGATATAATTGTAATTCCTCATTCATCTAATGACAATAAAACTAGGAGAGTAGAGGCATTCGCCCGATTGGGAAAAGGAGGGAAAATTTACAATTTCTTGTAGAAGAAAAAGGTTAAATACTAACCCTATTTAGTATCTTAGAACGATTAATCCAAATCTGTGTTTATACTTAGTACCAGGAGACCGAGCTAAAGCTCGATTATAAGCAGGGCCTACTTCGCTCACGTCAATAACTATTATTGCAAATTTCCGTGAACATCGTTTAGGTTAGGCCTATAACATTAAACAACTAAATAAAGGGTATGTTTATTTAGCAGAAGTATTCGTTGCCATGGTAACTATAAATAGATACAACATTAGGCTTAAATCTAATAAAATACAGTTTAAAAGAAAACAGATGATTATTGTAATGGCATTGAAAACATTTGCATCAGCTGTGCTTCGTTTAAAAGAAAACAGATGTTTATTGTAATGACATTGAAAACATTTGCATCAGCTGTGCTTTGTATTGTTTAAAATGGACAAATTTCACTTTTTAATTTAATAAAAAGACGTAGAAAACGAATTTTCAAAGACTGGTGACCATTTCCAATCGATTTCTCGTGGCCAAAAGCCCCATATAAAATCAAAAAATCAAAAATTATTAGACAGAGATTCCAGATCCATTTAGCAGACAGACAATTATCTCTCGCTTTAGAAGATAAGATTAGCGAATTTCTATAAGAAAGATGAGCTATTGCAGTGGCTCTTAAGAGGAGAACTAAGATCTTGAGTGGTCAATGAGCACCAATCATGGTACCTAGAACACGTTTTGAGGGTGTAATTAAAATTATATATATAATTGTTCGCATTCTAACGGCCGAATTGTACGTTCGATTTGGTAAAAATTTGGTACACACGTTGGTTTTCTAAGTCGTTCGGATCAGTTTGTTAGCTAAAAAATCCAACAAAGAAGCACTTATTTTGACAGAAAGTAAAATGTTTTTTAGAATTTTGTACCAGAATGAAACTTTTTCTGGTTTTATCTGAAAAAATAAATATAAGAGACTAGCTGGCCAGATCCGGCTTTGCAATAGATAGACAAATCCAAGTTAAATGTATATTAACAACAACAACAAAATATATCAATAAATATATTATTTACTATGTATTTCTTATGGGGATTTTTAGTAAATTTGACCCCCCAAACCCCCCCTATAATTTCGAATTTTTTGAAAGCCTTTCTTAGCGAACACCTAGGGCCCTAGAGGAAGCTACATACCAAATTTCATTCCAATCCATTCGGTGGTTTTTGGGATTTCGTGATGAGTGAGTCAGTGAGTGGTATTTGAATTATATATATAGATATAGATTCTGCACATTTTGTTTTTTTACACGACCCTATATTTTTGTCTGGCTCACCTAAAATCTATGAAAACGTAAAATACCATTTATGTTACCTAAAAGTACCATAAAAGTTAGTTTATCTACCGCGAGCGAAGCGCAGTAGTCCTTAATCAGTGGCCGAAAAGTGCAAACTCTCAAAGTTTGCACGTCAAACAGAAAGAAGAAGCTCCTAAGTTGGGGCTGGAGGCTGAGGTGCAAACAAATTATACTAAGATATTTCGTACACGAAGGCTATTCAGCTATTTAAACACAAACTAAATTTTAGTTTAATGTAAGTTAAATGTAGTACATACTCGAAATCTAATATAACATAGGCTACTACAAAACCTTATATAACATAGGCTACTTCAAAGCCTTATATGACATAGGCTACTGCAAAGCCTTATATGACATAGACTACTTACAAAGCCTTATATAACATATTC
>JAGFPH010001869.1:17497-57060 GCA_018207615.1 Philaenus spumarius
GGGGAGTTTCTTGGTGTCACATTACAGCCTATTATTATATAAATAAATACAAAAATATGTTTATATTTTGTTATGAATATAAGTTATATTGAAATGTTGTAAATTTAATATCAATATATAAAATTAGTTTTAAGAAGTATAAAGTTGTAAAAAATGGGAAAATGTATGTTTTGTAGAATTATTAATATTATTATTATAATATTTAAATATGAATATCACTAGTAGTTTTGTTTTAACTGACATGTATGTTATTATCTATATAATAATTTAATGTCCTAAAACAGAACGACGCTTGCCATAATAAATGTATTTTGTCAAAGGTGAAAAGAATAAATACAATTCAATAAATATAGAATATAACCTACATTTTGCAACCTAAACCTACACCTTACAACCTATACCCTACACCCTAGTTTACAGCCCTCAACCTACTGCCTAAAGCCTTAAACCTATAGCCTACAGTTTACTGCCAACAACCTTCATCTAACAACTTACAGGCTGTACGATTATAGGCAGGCGTGCACATCACACAGAATTCTCTCCTAGTTTTGTGTAACTAGGATTAGGCCTACACTTTCGTATTTTTACCGACGAAAAACGCACTATAAAATTAATATGGCAAGTATTGTTTGGTTGACAAAACATGGATTATGTTTTAAATTTAAAACTTGCTAGTTTTTTAAGTCAACAATAACGTTCACTCTTAAAACAGTACAAACTATTCTATTTAACTATGCAAACTTAACATATCTAAAACACAGACTAAAATTGTTTTTAAGAAAACATTAACAATATTAAAAACTTGTATTAGAACAGAATGCATTTCATTTGTCTGCTATGATTTACAGACTGAGCACTATTATGCGGTGCGTCTAAATATTGCAAGCCGTATTATTTGAGCAGAACATCGTTCACTGGCGCAACGCCAACACTCTATGGTTATGATAAAGTGACTAACATGGTACACATAACATGGTAATTGCGTGTCGAGTTGACCAAACTAATCTTTGAAGGAAAACCTGTTGAGAGGAGTTGCTGATGTTCAAACTACTTTATTTAAACGGTCGAACGTTCCGTTTATTTTGTAATGGCACAATTTAATAAGAATGTTTGTAATCTACTAATAAAGACGCAAGGCATTAAGTCTTGGATGTCGAGCTGTTTATTCCACGGAGATTGCAAATTGTTTTTTCTAGGAATAATTACTTCATACAAAAACTATTAGAAGCTAAATGACAAAAATCAAACCCCGTACTTAAATAATAAATATGCATATTTGGTAACAAGTCACAATCAAATATTATAATGATAAAATACCTTAAAAGATCCGATCTGTGACTTCAAATTAATTTCTTGTTACTACATGTTTCGAAACCGTTGCTTCATCAACAGATACTATCTTGTTTGTTCGTTCAAACTGAAGAACTCGTCACACATTCAACAATTTTTTGTTTACACTAACACAAAAATACATTAACACGATCATGTCCAACACGGATGTGCGCTCTGTCATGTCCAGCGAAGTACTTCAGTGTGAACGAACAAACAAAATAGTATCTGATGATGAAGCTATGGGTTCGAAACATGTAATAACAAAAAAAATAATTTGAAGTCACAGGGCGGACCTTTTAAGGTAATTAATCTTTATAATATTAAATAATAACTAGAGATGCCTGGAGTATAAAATGGCGAAAACACAAGGGCTTGAACACAACTGTTTCCGTTGAATTATTAGTGAATTTCCAAAGGAAAGATGAGTTGTTTCAGTTACTCTTATGGTGGTCAATGAGAACCGATCACGATCCACAGAACACGTTTTGGGGTGACATTAAAAAGTTATATTATGTGTGTTCGCACTCTAGCAACCGATTTGGTCAAAATTTGTTAAACACACCAAGTCGCTCTAACGAATTCGGTAGCCAAAAAATCCAACAACCGGTTGACGTTATTTGAAGTGTAAACTTCTATAGTCTCACTTCATCTAAAAATTGCGGGCGGTGAATCGGATTTTACCGTCACGCCTTTTCCGTCACGTGTCACCCTATACTATATAAGTGCACATGTGTATATAGCAGAGTATATAGTTTACTTAGTAATACCTCTGAAATGAACATTGTGCTTCCTCATTTCGTAATTTGTTTTAAAATAGTTTACTTGGTAATACCTCTGAAATGGACAGTGTGCTTCCTCATTGCGTAAGTTGTGTTAAAATAGTTATTTGTAATACCTCTGAAATGGACATTCGCTTCCTCATTTCGTAAGTTGAGTTAAAATAGTTTACTTGGTAATACCTATGAAATGGACATAGTGCTTCCTCATTTCATAAATTGTGTGTTTATTCAATATTTTATGTACTTTTGAAATATCAGAATATCGCCTTAGAAGTTTACACTTCTTCCGTGTGGTTTTAAGCACACCTGGTTTTTCTTTGACAGGAAATAATATTTTTTTAAGATTTTTCGCATTAGAATGAGACTGTTTGGTGATTTTATATAGAAAAATAAATATAGGAGATTATTAATTCTGCACATTTTGCTTTTAAACACGACTTTATAAAAAATCTGGTTGTCCCAAAATCGATCAAAACGAAAATAATGTAAAATTACCCTACTAAAGTTCAGGATTTTACCGTCGCGAAGCGAAGTGGTTCATCAACCGGGGCTGGAGGATGAGGGGCAGGCAAACTCTCCTAATATATTTCGTACACGAAGGCAGCTATTCAGCGCCTTCGCGAGTAGACCAATTTCCCAAATGTTTAAAATACTAAAACATTATACTTAACTTTAGAAACTCGCTCAACTCACGTCAGCGGTTCAGCTTCGTAATCAAATTATTTGACATTAAAGTGACGTATCCTTGGTTTGCGCCATCCCCAACTGCGAGCTTTGAAGGGAAGGGGGTGCAAAATACCACGAAATGTTCAGTTGATAGCTAACTCCTAGTTTGTAACCTACAGACAATTTTACTCTTTTAAAAAATAACTGGATCACTCTGCCCCTTGCTCGCTTCGCTCCCCAACCCCTGCGGTGACTCGCGTCGAAACAAATGCAAACAGGTTATTTTATATAATAAGCTCTACTATTAAATTCTAATATGTCTTATTTATTTTTAATTATGATATAACATAATGGTTTCTTATTTTTTAAATTCCTTAATTTATCGACGGTTTATTCTCTAGCTTTAAGGGAAGTATAACAATCAAAATTTTTTATAGGAATTGTTACTACATTGTAACCCCTTAGCAATACGCGATAAATTCAACTTTTTTATGTATGTTGTTAGAAATAAATGAGACAAATTAGAATTTGTTTGCCGCAAACTGAGCTAGGTATTTTTTTTTAAATTAAATGCATTAATCCAAGGCGGCAACAAGTAGAGTGAAACAAAAGTAAATTTATCCGCCAGAAATCAACGGTAAAAAAATAACGATTTTTACGAACTTCGCTGGATAAGTTAATATAGTGACAGTTGTGAAACGGCTATTATAAATGAAAAGACGTTTAGAATTAAAGTTATAGAGCAACCATCCCGCATCCAGCAAACACTTAAAAATTCAAATTCGCTTAAGTCTAAAAATATAAAACTCTAATTTTCGTTTTTCTGTTCTGTCTGCCAGTTACAAATTTATTCCCCGACCAATTCACTTTAGAAAGTATTACTTATAATTAAAAACTCGTTATAGTAGAGTTGCGCAAATCTGAACCTAAAATTTACCTGCAAACGTAAAGTTAGTCTGGTACGCAATGCAATCCATACGACTTATACCGAAGTATGTACAAATTTGCCTAATAAAACTTAAGCATATTTACTGCCAACGTAGGCTACATAATACAATTAATTCGATCTAACTTGAGCAGGCATTTTTTCTTAAAGAAAGTGTTAAATATTTTATAGGGAAGATAATATTCGAGGGTGGCAGTCTAAAACAATTTGGAACCACGCCAAATAAAAATACCCAGTGTTGCGCTTCCCGGGGCGCAGTATTAAATTAAAACCCAATAACTGTATAGCTTGAAAATATATTACCACTTAAACGAATGCACGACTAAAAAATAACCTTTTCATTTTATGTTTTCAGTTATCAAAATTTATTCGAATAGTAATTGTTTTACTCCGCTATGAAGATCGCGAGGTGCTCGGTGGAAACACAGGATACTTCAAATTGGTCTACTCACGAAGACGTTCAATAAATGCCTCCTCGTACGAAGTAAATAAGTAGAATTTGTTTGCAACTCGACCTTGCGGCATAGGAGTTTGGATTGTTGATTTTGCCTCCCGGAAATGGCCCTAATAAGAGAAACTGCCCAACGACCATGGAATACTATAGACTGGCAAAGCCCATGCACAACGCATTAAGGGAGTTGAAGCTGACCACGCCCACTCTTAGGTGAAAACACCGCATTCTCTGCCCGTGACCGGTACACATTTTAATTCGCCGCGTTTCATTAACACCGTTTGATCACACTCTTAGTGTAGAGATAAAATTCTGAAATTTTAAAATATTTCTTAAAACACTGTGACCGTGCTGACGGTATCAAACAAAAATAGGAAAATATATTTTATGTAGAGGGAAAAAATATAAAACAAAGAAAGTCAACGTTGTGTTTAGACATATGACATGAAATTTAGACATAGCGAGAAGGTTTTGTATATTTTGGGCAGGTAATTTGTCACAGCGTAAAAGTTGTTGGAAATCAACCCAAAAAGAAAAAATATTCTTTACATTTCTTTGTAAAATGATTAGTTTAGCCTGTAGGCTGTGGTATAGTGACGAGTTGGTTTGATTGTTTTGTGAACCGGCGCGCTGACAACACCATCGCTAATCTAATGTATCTACAAGTCTTGTCGTTAATTTGTAGTGCTATTGCCTTGTTCTATAACTATATTGTACCATACATTCAAGGTCCGAGTAATTATAATTTCATAAAAATTGTTAATATGTTAAAATTGTATAGTAAGAACAATAACAATAAGGAAACTGAATGAGTTAAACGGTTTTGAAAGAAAACAACATTTTATTCAAAATTATAACTATAAAGCAATCCTTGCCGCCCTAGAATAAAAAATAAAACCACAATATCAATCTTAAATCGTAATGTTGCAAACTTAACTCAGAAAAATATTCGCTAAATAGACAAAATTTAGAACAAATCAAAGAGAACTAAAAATATAATTCTAATCAAAATAATAATTACTAATCATACTAACTATTTACTCAAATACTATAAAAACTAGTCTGCAAACCTATAAAAACCTTTATTCCTTAATTAGTTCACTTAAAAAACCCACAATCTGCATCTTAAATCACAACGTTGCTAACTGTACTTACAATAACGCTGACGCTCGGAAGTAGCGGAGTCGGACGTTTTCATCCCCACCACTCTTAGGTGAAACATTCCCAGTCTATAGTATTGCTTGGTCGCTGGAAACTGCCCCACGGTAAAATCCCCCTCGTGGATTTGAACCGAGTACATTTATGGTATTTCACGTTTTTATCGATTTGGGAGGAACCAGACGGGCTATACGGTCACGTAAAAAAATGTATAGCATAATCCCCTATGTAAATTTGTTTAGATAAAATACCAAAAAAAATTATTTTAGTACGATAAATATTTACTTTATACACAGGTGTAAAAAAAGTCCCACCCCCTTTAACTTTTGAACAAGTAGAAATACCTAAATGAGCTTCGTAGTATCTTTATATGACAAAGGAAGATGAATTTTGGTGTAACCAACCATTTCACCCCTTAACCCAAAATGTGGGGGGGGGGGGGTTGAGAGTGTAATTCAAAAGTCTTAAATACAAACACCCACCAAGTGATAACTCATTTTAAAGGGCTTTATAAATGAAGAAGAATGGTACAAATTAGAGGTATCTATACTTGGTATCGAAAATGGCGGCCAGTAGCCTATATAAACTTTACTTCCTGTAAAAAAGTGCTTCCGGTTGTTGAATTTTTTGCTAACGAGTCACCTAAAAAACTAAATTTTTGCTATGAGTCAAATTGGGACAAAATCGGAAGTAGAGTCTAAATTTTTTTAGATTAGGTAAAAGCAAACAAAATTTATTATAAGTCAAATATCTGGTATTACATATTATATTGTTTCCTTTAGTTGGTAATATAATTTTTTTTTTTAAATGTTGATTATTCATTATTTAAATATTAATGGTGAAATTACAACGCATTTCGCAATTCGTTTTATTGGGGATGGTTGTGTCTAGGTCACCGCCAATCGTAATTTCCGTGAAAATAACAGAGTATACAATAATCTGTTTGCATTTTCTTCCTCATGGGTTGCCGCTGGGGTTGGTGAGCGAAGCGAGCATGGGTGGGGCCCTTAGTTAATATAATAAGAGACTCTAATCGCGGGAATTTAGATCTGTAAATATTATCCGAACTGCAAATATCTGAAAAGAGACATTAACGAACATAAAAAATAACAAGACAATCGGAAGAAATGTTGAAGTAGGAGAGAGGCAAGTTTCAACACAAGTAATTAACGAGCATAAAAATAGCATTTATAAGGTCATTACGGCAATTCATTATGCAACATCAAGATAGACTGGGTTAATTTGTACCGAGGTATAGTATGGTGAAATTGTAAAAGATAAAAATCAATATGCGGAACAAATAGTTAATAGCTTAATTGTAACTCAACGGAGTAGATGGGAAAAGATAGGAGCCGAACAAGCATCCCAGTCGATGCCAAGAAGCGACGTCAATGTTATCAGATATTATGATAACGATCGTCATTTTGTAATTTAATTAAAACCAGATACAAGTAAACAAATATGTAAAACAGTATCTCGATGGCTGCCTGATAATATCATAAAACTGACCTACATGCTTTGAATATTATAGGCCTACTCTATAGAAATTTACGCGGCATATATGAATTCTTTGAACATTTATCTACAAAAAAGCAATGGAACACTTTTGAATTTGTTTAGAATAAACGTATAAAAACATGGTTGAAATACAAAACCTTCGACGATTTTTAACAAATTTGAAGTTTACGGCCATTTTGTGAGCTTACCGTTAGAGATACGGAAAAAAATCAAGAATACAATTTTGTTGAAAATCAAATTTGCTACTCACAAAATACTATTAGTTTTTAAATTCTACTTACGGTTAAGCCACAAACTGGCTTTGGAAAAAAGCTTACACTGAGAGAAACGGTCCGGCCGCCATTTTTATTTTATTTAAGGGGTTAAAAATGAAGAATGGAAAAAACGTATATAAACATGGCTCGACCTAGGAATAAGGATCATTATGCAAAAATCATCAAAATCGGTCAAGGCGTTTGGCCGTAATCGTGAGACAGACAGGCAGGTAGACACACAGACGAAATGCCGAACGGTCGAGCTAAAACGGAGACCTCGCTTCGCTCGGCAATCAGACAACTTTTTTTAGAAATTACAGTTTAATTTTTTCTATTTCGAGTCTTTCGCATTTTACTCGTCATTCTCAAGCAATGGGTATAAGAACAGATAGGCTTTATAGTTAGAGAAGGGATTATTGTGAGTCCGTCATTTTTTCGGAGTATGTATAAAGTTATGTTTAGCTATATGTCGCTCTTTCTATCTTTTTATTTTTTATCTCGCGTTCTACTTCTTATTCTTTGTAAGGGTATTTGTGTGTGGGCACAGCAGTGACGTTGTTGTTCTAGTACTGAACTTATTTATAATTTGTTTAGGTTTTTAAATTGTGGTTTTCTTCTTTTTTTTTTCTTTTCTCTCTTCTTTTTCCATAGTTACTATTGTAAAGTTATGCTGTGCACAACTCGTGCCCACGCACAGGCCTCGTGTCTATGTGCGCACTAATCCATAGATGATAATTTATTTACTTAATTTTTTGTAAAATTTGATTTATGGAATAAATAAATACAATAAGTTTTGATAAACGTATGTATACCGGTCCCCGTAAAGAGTACGGCTTCTAGCTCTACAAGGCTATCTCATTACTTTTGATATTGTGTTGTATATTACTTTACATAATTGCTATAATCCTGAGAGTAATTTTGTAATGAAGTTCACACCTTGAAATAGCTGCTCTGTGCATACTAAAACAGCACTTAAACGCATATCATACGGCTAACAACTAGTTCACATGACAATTTTATGCGTTACTTGTAAATTATATGTTATTACCAACGTAGAAACATAAAAGTAAGCAAAACAACCAGAGCGTTTGCCGTAATATTTACGTGTTTCAGTGTTGGCAATACTGGGAAATACGATTTACGAACTTTAACATAGTAAGTGATAAATCTATGAATGTATCAATGCCAATTTAAAAACAGAATGGTTTTCTTGTGTAATTTAGCTATTTGTTGCGCTGGCGAGATAAACTCGTGATGAAATAAGCATATTTAGAATTTATTTTAAATTGGTTAAAGGTTTACGTTAGTCAAGTACACAAACTGTTTATTAGCGAATTTATGGTGAGACCTAAGGTCGGGTAAATGAGCTCTGATCATGGTCCCCAGTAAACTTTTTGGGGTTTCATTAAAATTTATATATATACAGTTGTCCCGGAACTACCCGGAATCGTCTTGTAGAATTGTTCCTCGGGTACATACAAAGTTCCAATAAACGTAGGTCCGAAAACGCTTTATTTTCCATTAATCCGTTGTTTCTTTTCAAAAAAAATGTATATCTTTTTATGTAGATAAGATATTGAGTTCAAATTCGGTGAACATATTTGTTGTGTACATTTTCACCACAGTACAAAAAATAGGAATAGTGCCTTTTATAATTTTTAAATGTCAGACGTTTAAAATGTTGTATGTTAAATATCTCTAAAATTGTTTACGGCCGAATTTTTCGCTACGAGCGGAACGAAGCTGCGCGTGAGCCAAAATTGGAGGCCAAGGTTCAAACAAATTCTGCTAATGTATTTCGTACACACAGGAAGCTATTCACCGCCTTCATGAGTCGACCAATCTCCCAAAATAGTTGGTTGAAACCCTAAACAGTACCCATGAATATTTCTGACTTCAATCAGGAAATTGAAATTATAAAACAGATCGCCGTTTCGAATAGTTATGAACACAGAATAATAGACAAATTGGTAAAGAGTAAAACTCAGAAACGCAAATCTACCACAAATGAAAAAACAAAATATATCAGCATGGATTACCATGGTCTAATAGAAAGTGTTGCAGGAAGGATATTTAAAAAACATGGACATTAGCATTCAAAACAAGGAATAATTTAGAAAATGCACTAAAACCCAAAAATTTAAATAAAGAAATATGCACATTCCACGCAAGCGGCGTATATAGTGACAATTGTTAATATATAACAATTAACTTGTGACAATTGTTCTAAACATTATATTGGCGAAACGGGAAGATCATTTAAAACCAAATTTAAGGAACATTTACGCAAAAGAAACCTTAAACCAATTAAATCCAAATTTGCTGAACAACTTTTAGAATCAGGCCATAACTATACCAACTTAGAAAGCAATTTGCAAATATTACATAAATGTTGCAAAGGGCCAATAATGAATGTCTTAGAAGAATTCCAGATTTACAAACAAACCATTTCTGACTCATCCGCTTTATTAAATGAAAAATTCATTTTCAATCGAACACTATTTTTTAAAGTATCATTAAGTTAAACCATTGATTATATCAGCATATGCTTATATAGTCAATGGTTAAACCCCTTCAATAAGTCAACACAATAGTAAATTTTATTATATGTTCGCAATACCAAAATAACAAAGGAGAAAATTTTGTATACAATTAATTAAGCATTTATTTTCATTACTTAAAACATATTACTATAGTCGTATTAATTTTAACTGTAAGCCTTAAAATTACTGTATACAATTATGTTAACACTATTGGTTGTTTCTTAGAGGGTATAAATATGTACCATAACACCCTGTTCAGTTGGTTATAATTTTGTTGCAGCTCAAATGTCACTGAGGATGACAACTTTGTAGTTGAAACTCGTTTGACAGTTAAACGTACTTTTGTAAGAATTGTGTTCTGTGATTTTATTTTTATTAATGTATATATATAAAATCCAAATACCACTCACTCACTGACTCATCACGAAATCTCAAAAACTACCGAACGGATTGTAATGAAATTTGGTATGTAGCTTCCTCTAGGGCCGTGGTTGCTCTCTAAGAAAGGATTTAAAAAATTCTAAATTGTAAGGGAGCTTGGGGGGTCAAAGTGTCTAAATCACGATTTCTCCAAAACTACCAAACGGATTGGAATGACATTTGGTATGTAGCTTCCTCTAAGGCCCTAGGTGCTCGCTAAGGAAGGTTTTAAAAAATTCAAAATTTTAGGTGGGTTTGGGGGGTCAAAGTTATTAAAAATCCCCATAAGAAATACATAGTGTAATATATTTATTGATATATGTTTTTGATAATATACATTTAACTTTGATTTGTCTATCCGTGCAAAGCCGGATCAGGCCAGCTAGTAATGTATATAATGAAAAAAATAAGCATTTAAAATGTTTTTCTTTTAATGTATTGATTAAAAATGTTTTAATAACACCTTTTCCTTCAGTTCGCAAATTCTTGTTATAAATAATTGTATCAACCCAAATACTGTTAAATAATATGACACAGGGTGACTCTCCAAGATATGCAGAAATTTCGAGAGCTCATTCTACATGTAAAAGTAAAAAAAGTTACATAAACATAGATCCGAAAACGTTTCGTTTTCCAGATATCCGAAATTTTGTTTTTCACAAAATAATCCATATCTAGGAAAATGTTTGTCTGATTGAGTTCAAACTTGGCATGAAGTTTAACCTAACAAATTTCTATCTCAAGAAAAATAATCGATTATATCCGATCGTGCGTTTCAAAATAGCGGCTGTTTTGACCTAAATTACTCAAGAACCGTAAATTTAAACAAAAAATGTCAAGTTACCTTTTTTGTAGCCCTTTTAATTCCCTATCAGATGGTTTCACTGACAAAAAATCGGGTGAAGGATAGTAGTTAAGTTATGTGTAACAATTTGTTCAACCCGGCACAGTAAACACAACAATATTGTATGTACAAAATATGCAGTTATTATCTTTAACTTAGCTATTATCCTTCATCCGATTGTTTTGATAGTTACACGAAGAATCAAAAGAGCTACAAAAAAGATGTCTTGACATTTTTTATTTAATGAACGGTTTTTGAGTAATTTAGGTTTGAAACTTTCAAACAGCCACCATTTTGAAACGCATGATTAGATATAATCCAACATTTTCCTTGAGATAGATCATTGTTAGGTTAAACTTCATCCCAAGTTTGAACTCAATCAGTCAAACATTTCTCTAGGTATGAGTTATTTTCTAAAATATAACAAAATGGCGGGTATCTGCAAAACGAAGCATTTCCAAACCTACGTTTATATAACTATTTTCCTTTACGTGTGGTGAATTTAGTGAATTTACTTCTGCATACTTCGTGAATCATCCTGTATATTTGTAATATCGACAAAGAAGTTTACACTTCTACCATGAGGACTTAAGCACACCATTTTAACATAAGTTTAATTCTTGTGTTTTCCTTAAGTTAAATTCATTCCACTTAAGTTTGGCATCAATCGTCGTTCCCAAGTACTTATCAGTGTTTGCATATAAAATTGGAAATGAATTTATTACCACCAATAGTTGGGGTCCAATCCTTAGATTCGTAAAGTTTACATGGGAATCTTTTGTAGTTTTTGGCTTGACCTTTATTTAGAAACATTGAGAACATTGACCTGGGATGGAAGCGCAAGTAGGGAAATTAGTTTTTTTCCTTAATTTATCCGTAACACGACACGGCAAGACCAAAGTATATTAACTCTAACAAACGACTTATTTGTGATCATATTATTCGTATTAATAGTGGAGTCTCCTACCTGACACATTGTGCGTAGAGTAAACCATTAAAATTAAATGGTATCACCACCAAACATCACTAGAAATGAGACTTTACTCAAAGTAGTATACTTTCTTTAGACTCTATAAATAAATACGTACGTATAAATTGAACAAAGCCTTCACTTTTACGCTTCAATCGTTTCGTAACATTTGAAGGGTGTGTTTAATGTGACTTAAGTATACATAAGTATAAACATAATCAAAGTATTAAAACTGCACTTTCACACACCCGGCTATAAACAGTAAAGATGAAGTCATAATGTGGGTGTGAGAGTGCTTTGAAGCCAACAGTGTACTATTCATAAAATATAAACCTATACGGACTTATTATTATAAAGTAACACGTTACAATCTTAATATAATAATTTAGTTGCAAGAGTCGTGCATGTGTAGTATTCATGACGCGTGTGTTCTAACGTTTAGATGTTATAAGCACGTTCGCCAATAGAAACACAATGCTAGAAGATATTAATACATTGTACTTTCAAATACATAAACTAATTCTTCATGCAGCACTCGACACACATAGGTATGGAGAGAGTAATTATATAAACCTAAACAAAAAGAAACAACAATATTTTGAAATTTATAAACCGCTGACGTGAGTTGAGCTAATTCCAATCCGATCACGCGCTTCTTCGTTCTTCTAGCCGCGGTAAAACTAGATTTGCGAGTTGCACCTCGAACTTACGACCTCGGAGTAAGTACTGCGCTTTGCGAGTATGCACCTAGACCTTCCTGCCTCTTATTATGGACTGATTCGCTTCGCTCGCAACGGACAAACCTGATTTGCGAGTTTCGGCCTCAGATCAGAATGTGCTCGACGGTGAAAATCCCCCACGCGAATTTGAACCGGGTTATATTACGGTATTTTACGCTTTGATCGAATTTGGGAGAACCAGATGGGTTATGAGGTCATGTGAAAAAAATTAAAATATGCAGACTAATCTTCTATATTATTATATTTTTTTTAGATAATACCTCCAATAAAATCTTTCTAGTACGAAAAATCTAAAATAATCCGGGGACTCGTGCGAACTCGTCCGAGCTACTTAGAAAATCAAATCAACTCAATCTCGCGATGCAAAGTAAATAATCCAATTCAGCTGCGAGCGAAAAGACGCAGTGCATGTGCTGGGGCTGGATGCTAAGGTACTCACAAAAATCTACTTATATATATTTTGTACTAGGTGGCTGCTATTCAGCGTTTTCATGAGTAGACCAATTTCCCAAACAGTTGGTTGAATCCCTAAAACATATATAATCTTAATTTTGACGAATTTGCTCAACTCATGTGTGGTTCAGCTGCGTGGTCGAATTATTTTTAGTTAAGCATTTTTTTTAGAGAATGGAATGCTCTTACGCATACCTCTCGGACAAGAGAAGGTACTGTGGGACTCGATCCGCTGCCGTGCGGACCCACTACCCACTAAACCATACCCTTTTCCCCAAACTGCTCACAGGGGAGGTGTAACACAGCGTCTATAGAATATCCCTAATGACTGTAAGAGTCAATCTGAAACATTACGTAAAAACCGGTTAATGGTATGGCGTTGGCGGCATGAAGAAGTCTCTAATCGAAATTCTAAGATCCATGCATAAAACATCACTGGCATACTGGGGATTCCGGAGCTCCGATGAAGGCACGATCCCAAGAACGAGTGAAAAAGTCGAGCTGAAACAGAAGAAATATGAGAAAATCATTCCCCGAAACCAGGCCGGCAGATGAACACCATGACCCGTACCTAAACATCACTGGCAGAGGGACCCCGGAGCTGCGATGAAGGCCCGTCTCGAGTTCAGAAGTGAAGAGCTAACTGAAACAGATAGAACAATGAATTAGCGCTGGAATAAATCGCTACCCGCAGCCCGACCGACAGTCGAACTACGGGAGACTGGAAGAGAGAGTCCGCCGGCGTTGTGTTATGATCGTCCGTCGAAAAAAACGTGATTATTCTGGATGAATTCGCTTCCCGCAGCAACCAACATCAGGTACCAGGAGAACTCCCCAATGAAGGCGTCCGCCAGCGACGATGAGTGTGCGTCCGTTAGTCGTGTTCGATGTGAAGCACTCCCCTTGATAAACCATCCTCGGAACTTCAAGGCCCGTCCAAAACCTCATTGGGTGTCTCTCTAGAAGCTCAGAAGAAGGCACTACCCCGGGTCTTGTTGTGTTGTGTAGTCGTCCGTGTCCTGAATTAAAGTCTATGAATGTGTTACCGTTGTTTAAGACAGTCTGTTTACGTAAGCAACAGTTCTGCAAAGCGGTTCTAGTTGGTTCCGGAACACTCTGTATACACTGCCCGAATTTTGCATTGTGAAACACTATTCGACAAGTTTTTCAACATTAAATAATGTTGGCTGTGTAGGTCGGGCAGGATGAAGAACTTTCACTGGTGAACATTTTTTGTGTTTAAACTTTATATATATTTCCAACCATTGTACATTTTTTTCATTTCGAGAAACCTTTGTGTACTGTTTCAACTCACCTCATTAAGGAATACCGGACAACCTGCAGACGGGTCCGTGACTACTCATGGCGGCTTCATGACAAGTTATTCGTATTGTAACAAAAAGCTATACCACTGGGGAGTACTCTCCAGGACCACTCATGAGGTTCGGTTTATGAGTATCACACTTGTAGAGGATTGGATTCGTAGGTGCAAACAGATGTTATGTTAGATAGCTTCCCAACTCCTTCAAATTGAACGAGATACTTAGTATAGTATATTGGTCTAGGAACCGCGGAACTCTCTATCCATCGGTTTCTTCAGGAGTCTAAGTAAAAAGGTCAGCTGTAATGCAATATCGCACTTCTCTAAGCTAAAACTGGTGGAGACTGGCAATGGATTAACACAATGAAAAGCCAGAGTCACAAATTGAAAAAAACAATATTGTAGGAGTGTAAAAGTCTAAAATGAAGGTAAGTTTTAGTTACTGATTTGATTATCGATACGAACATGCGTATTTTTTTCTTAAATTTAAACAAACATTAAATCATTACATCGACTTCAAAATGACTGTTCTGGCTAAGGTAAATACATAATTCGATCAGGCAGCTGAACCACTGACGTGAGTTTAGCGAATTTTGAAAATCAAGTTTATATGTTTGAAACAACTATTTCGGAAATTGGTCTACTCACGAATGCGGTGAATAGCTGCATGAGTGTACGAATTATATTAGTAGAATTTCTCGTACTTCAGCCTCAAACACGGTTCTAGCACTGCTTCATTTCGCTCGCAGCTTTGTGAGTATGCACTTCATCCGAGTTATAACTTAAAACAGTAAAGGGATCACTAACATTACATCAATGGAATTTTGCCATACGAATCGAATACTAATTGTACGAAGTCTGTACAAGCGGAACCGCGGGCATTATAAGGATACACAACTTCAGCATAAATTTCACGCCTGTGGAGCCGCTGGCATAGATAGTTATAATAATATAATAATTATACACCGTAATGTAATATTCAGACGGTAATAGGTAGACGACCAACATCAATTTGTAAAAAAAAAAAAACAGTATATTAATGACCTTTCCATCTTTATTACCATTTTAAATTTTTTCCTTATTAGCGAATTTCCATAGGAAAGATAAACTACTACTGCAGTGGCTCTTATGGTGAGACCTAAGGTCAGTAGTAATCAGTGAACACCGTTCATAGCCCGCAGAACACGATTATATAATATGTGTGGGGGTGTGTGTGAGTGTTCACACTCCAACGGCCGCACTTTACGTCCAATTTGGTCCAAATTGGGGAAAGAGTTCATTAGCCAAAAAAATCCAACAGCCGGAAACACTTTTTTCATTAGAAGTAAAAGTATTTTAGATTTTTCGTACTAGAATGAAACTTTTTTGAAGTTTTTTCTAACAAAATAAATATACGATATTATTCTGCACATTTATTTTTTTTTCACGATGTTTTAGGTCGTCCGGTTTTACCAAAATCAATCTAAACGTAAAACACCATAAAAGTGCCATAAAAACGAGTATATCGTCTACGAGCGAAGCGAAGCACAGCCCATATTCCGAGGCAGCAAGGCGTTAGCCGGGGTTGTAGGCTGAGGTGCAAACAAATTCTACTAACATATTTTCTTAGGCCCGCATTACACTGTAAAATATTTTATAAAAGATGGCATCCACCTATTATAAAAGATTTGAAAAGTGATTATTTTATAAAACATTTTGTACTTGTATTACACTACGTTAAAGATCTATGTCAAAGAAGGTGCTTTTCATTGTCGAACATAACTTCAGAATTGTTTATTTTAGCTTTTCTAAATTTGTTTAGAGACGAAATTAAAATGGATGACGAAAAATTCCATACTTGTGCAACTACACTTAGTGCTGTCACGTTATTTTTACTTATAATTATTATAAGTTATATTATAATTTATTATAAATTATAAAAATTTTCGGTCAAAAATTGACTCTGAGTCCGTTTATTTTCTTTTTCATGTCTTGAACTGTACAACCGGTTTCACAATGTTTATATAATCTGCAATGTTTTGATAATGTTCTTGACTTTTGTTTCTATTTTTAACACGCTTTTATTAGCTTGGTACGTATCTATGGATCTATGTAACGGAATCTTTGAATTTTATTTTCACCCCCTTCAAAACATCGGATTGATTTGAAACTTTGCACACTTATCAAGGACCGATGACAATGCAATAATTTAAATAGTTTGTCTCATTATACTTGCCAAGACCCTCAGGATTAGCGATTTTTTTTATAACTTGGCCTTTATGTAATGGAATCTTTCATAGTAATTTTAACCAACTTAAAGACGTCTGATTAACTTGAAAATTTGCACAGGATCCTGTTGTGCAAGGATCCATTGCAATCAGATTAACGTTATTGATTCTTCCCCGATATGGCCACAATCTTACTAATTCCACACTAAGTCGCTTATGAACAAGTAGGTTGTATGTTATTTTTTAAAACTTTGATTGTCCATTACTTTGAAACGAAGTAACATATTAAGCTCTAGTTTGCGCCATTGTGTTTATCTTTTATAACATGCTACAATTTGTCCAGTCCTTACGTACTAAGTAGAACCCAAGTAGTACACCTTACCACGTTAATAGATCCATAGCCTCGCTGGCCTACCATGCGTGCTACTGCTTTCTCCCTCACCTTGCTATACCAAGCTATTGCCGTACGAAACTATTGCTTCCACCCTCAGCCCTTCCTTACTTTGCTGATTATTCCTCACCCAGTAATACCACTCTACTGGTTATACCATTGCCGTGCCGTAACAACATATTGCAAGGATACCACACTCCTCTTGCCATACCACGCTACTGGTATCAACATCGCCCTGCCCTACAAAGCACTTGGTTTACCTCTGACTCTTCCTCAAACCGCTACGGATACCACCCTCATCCTGCCCTACTACGCTTCTTGTTCCAGTCTGACCCTATCTCAACCCTCTACGGATTCCACCCTCATCTTGTCCTACCACGCTACAGATCCAAACTTTTCCCGGCACTATCACGCTTCTGGTTACACTCTTACCCTATCACAACCCTCTATAGGTTCCACCCTCATCCTGCACTACTATGCTTCTGGTTTCACTCTGACCCTATCACAATCCTCTACAGATTCCACCCTCATCCTGCCCTACCACCCTTCTGATTCCACTTTGACCCTATTTTAACTCTCTACTTATTCCACCTTTTCCAGGCTTCTAGTTCATACTTCACTCTTCTCTTACCCGCAACTGATTCTACTAATCAAGAAGAATTTCAATCTACTAGTACTATTCAAAACTGTGTAGACTTGTCCATGTTTTTATAAAGGATAACATCTCTTCCGTAAAGGATAACATGTCAAGAGATAAACGAAGCCTTCTGCCATACTGTAGGATAAATGAAGCAAGGCCATTTAGACGTTCGTCCCTGATGTGACAACAGACAATCAATACGTCTTTAGAGCATTTTATCTAAAACATAGATGGTATATAGATAACCACAAAAGCCCTGTGTTTAAATGTCTTTACTTTATTTACATACTTGGCAAATCCTTGCCATTTAAATCTATGCAAACCGGCACAACCTTAATTAAACTTCCTTGCCTTTTTATTACAGTACATTTCACAATACTAGACGCATAATGTGACCATTGTTAAGTAGCACAATAGGCTTAGCTGTGGTGTGTTATCGATGCCAAGATTTAGTAATAAATACTCGAGCTGGTCTATAAAACCACCACGTGGACAAACTTAAGTGGAATTAACATTGTGATCTCAATAGTATTACCTTTGCTTTCAAACGTTACCCGTTAAAACAGAATATCGTAGAAGTGTTTCATAGTCAACTTTATCGATTTTTTAAATATTTCAATAACACAAGCCGTTCAAACATATTCAAAGTAAAATGAATAAATAGAATGAAATTAAAAATACATTTTTGAAATTTAAAATATAATTTTTTTTAAATCCCTGCGTGTTCGCACAGTTCATGAATCATTTAACGTAACATATTCGTTCTTTATTAATTGTACATAAAACTATCGAATAAAATACTGCACATAATCAACTCATGTAAAAGCGAGTGCACGTACGTCCGTGAGTAACAAAATGGTATAGCACGTGGTAGTGTGAAATAATTTAAAAACATACATTACGTTATTGAGCAGCTGTTAACAATAAACCATCGCTTTAGACATATAACAACACTGGTTTCGCTTATCATCTGAAATACTCTAAAAAACCTAGCCTAGATTATACTTTGGGGCTATGTTTACAAGTTTACAACTTCAATCAAAACAAATTTCTTATAATGCCTTGATGTCGGTTGTTTTCGTATTATATGTAAAACTAACGTAGTGTATAATATTAGCATATGGTCGGTTTTGAGGTTAGAAATCGTTGAAAATTTATGTATTTTTATTATAACCCATTTTGTTTACTTTATTCTCGACAGCCTAAGAACAACTTATGCGTACAAACATAAAATTATATTTTAAAATGTCACTATTTGGGATTATTGGTCTGAATTATTGCTATTTTAAAAGCATCATAAAAGTTTGAGCTTCTGTTCCTTTACAAATATAGGCTTAGAGTCGTCGAAAATTAAGTGAATTTTAAAGTGAATAATAATAATAGTTTTGAATAAATGAACGCATTAAAAATATTTGGAGTTAAAACAGTTGATTTTAGATAGTAGGCATATGATTAAATTGTGTGACTTTTGTTTTGTTTTCCAAAATTTATTTCAGGTCTTTGAGCAAAATTTTTCATAACAAACCCCGCGAAAACAGTATCCACGCACAGTTGTCTTAAGCCGGCCACAATTATAATTTTAAACACAATCACAATTAAACATGTATGCCGTAACTTATAGTGAGTCCCGACAAAGTCTTCCTGGTGACCTAAAGTTCATACCGGTAGTACCTGCTGATTAAATTAAAAATACATTTTTGAAATTTAAATAAAATTAATTTTTTTAGATCCCTGCGTGTTCGCACAGTTCATGAATCATTTAACGTGACATATTCGTTCGGCATTACTTGTACATAAAACTGTCGAATAAAATACTGCACATAATCCACATACTGAATCCTCGTCAGACTGCACACAGATTCTGTGACTCAGTGATTGACACAAAATCCTAACCCTGACTCTGAGGGCATCACAGTCACCTCCCCTATTAACCGAAAATAATGCCACCACAAAACTACGCAGGAGCTGAGGTTGCTGGGAGGAATGGCAACGATATAGGGCTTCCCAAAGCTTAAGCAGCTGTCACCAAAGCAGCTGGTGCCGTACCATAAAAGGAATATCGCAGTCAAATCAGTCCTAATCACGACCAGACTTGAAGACTGATGAATATTTATTTTTGCAGGTGGCAGTTCTTCTTCGACACGATGCATTAGTACGTCCCAAGTCCGCTCTATCCCCAAAATAGTATGCTGATATAAAGTCTAAAAATATTGCTTAATGTCGAGTTGGTTGGGGTTTACTTTAGTACAACAACGAAATACGGTGAGGTAAATCATTTCGTGTTCAATGAAAAAAAATTTTGGAAAACGGTTGACCCTAAAGGCCATCCATGTAACTTCCCGCTAAGTTTAATTACAACAAACACTATTTTTGGAAATTTTGAACTGCCATAACTTTTGAATGAATCAACCGATTTTTATGCGATTTGCGGCAATCGATGCAGTTTTTTAAGTCCATTAAAAGAATCAACAACAAAAAATTTTCAGATGAAAAGTTTCGGAGAAATTGAGGAAAAACACTTTTTTTTATTTTCTTTCGTTCACGATATCTCGCGAATGAATCAACCGATTTTTATGCGATTTACGGCAATCGATGCAGTTTTTTGAGTTCATTGAAAGAATCGACAACAAAAATTTTTCTGATGAAAAATTTCGGAGAAATTGAGAAAAAACACTTTTTTTAATTTTCTTTCGTTTACGATATCTCACGAACGAATTAACCGATTTTGACCGGACTGGTAGCGATCGACGTCGCTTTTCAAGGTTAAAAGCTGATTAGATTTTGGAATTGATCGGTAAAGCCGTTTAAAAGTTATTCCAAAAAAACCTGATTTGAAAAAAAAATTTCTTAGTTTTTTCGACATTTCTCAGAGCCTACCGGTCCGATTTAGTTGAAATTTTCAGGAAATCTAAGTATGATGGAACTCTTTAGAACGCCGTTTGGTAGGATCCAATCGGTTAAGCCGTTCAAAAGTTATAAGCGGGTCACTTACTTACATACACACACACACACACACACACACACACACACATACAGACAGGGTGACACCCTCTCGGGAGTGGTCAGGAAAGATTCCTAGGACCTCAAAACGTCGAGATCTGATGAATACTCGATTTTCGAAAAACGGAATGAAACCAATAACTTCCCGATTTTAGAAAATTTTCAATTTTCTTAGCGGGAAGTTAAAAAACATAATGTAACGGATTAACAATCAGTAAACCGAATTATAGTGGTGAAGGTTGGCAAACTATGACTACTGTGGTACATGCCAAAATGTATTTCTTCTTTTCTGTTATGAGGAGATAGAACTTAAAAGAAAGACTAAAAGGTTGTTTAGGATGGATAAACATTTGTTCTGATGCTATAATCGGAAACTCAATGGATTGTTGAAACTGTATAAACGAATCGTGATGCATTTAAACTAAAAAACTGTTTATATTGTGTGGTCAGGAGATTCAAGATGTGTATAGCTGATATGATTGCATCAATGAGCTTTGATGTTGTAGTAATTGTAATTAAGGAAAAAGAGTAGGGAGCCTGTCTCTAGCGATGAGATGATGAGGCACTCACAATATTTGAAACTTGCTGAGATCTTAGTCGATTGGGTCTGCACGCCCTTATTGTACTGCCTGACTCACAATCTGACCAGTTGTTGTGGTGGTAAGAGAGATAGTGCGTTCTTGATGATACTTGACGTTGAAAATGTTAAAAGCTAGTAATTTGGAAAATGTGAGGAATGGTGAGTAGATATAAACAGTATGGTATATAACTGAAAGAACATAATATACTTAATAAATTAAAAGAAAGGAAACTATTACTACAAAATCTATACAAAATTAAATAAGTATGGGTTACTGAAAACCACGAGATTGTAACCAATCACTGTCATTGTATAAACGCTACCAACAGTAATACATGTTATATATCAAAAGTTATTCGCCGATGATAATAACTAAGAGATTGCTGGGGAAGCATAAACGGTTGTGGATTAAGTAAAGACTAGATGACCAGTGCGAATATTTCGAAAGTTGGGAGTACTTACTTGATTTCACCCTCAACTAACATCATGCTGGAAAATCACTTAACTAATATCATACGTCTGAGAGATACCCTTTGTTATTTTGAGATACATAAATACAACTTAATAGTATAAACATCATTATTTATGATTTTTTTCTGAATATTACAATGTTTTCCACATAATAACACATTTTTTCAAATTTTCGATAGTAATACTGTAGTTCGATAATCTAGATCCTTAACACTATATCATAAAGATCAGGTTCTGAGGGTTCTTGCGAAACGTTGTACACCGAATCCTAAAGAATGTTTTCAAAATTTTCCTTATTTACAGATATTAAATTAGTCCATGAGACGGGCCAGATATATCCAAGTCTTCCATTCTTAGCACAAAATAATAAATGTATGTAATTACACGGCATACGTCAACAGTAAACACATTGCAATTCATAGGAGGGAAAGACTAAAATAATAACTTAAATGACATGATACGACACAGAGACGGAAAACTATGTCACTCGAGTAAAACAAACCAATAGAGAGAGCACTTAATTAGATATAAAGACGCTACTTTCACAGCACAAAGAATACACCACAACTGGAAGGTAGAGTAGGACGCGGGGTAAACAAAAATAACGGGGAGGAATAATATTCAGGTTAATTGCGCATCATCTCCCAGACGTATGGTGTTAGTTAAAGGTTAATACGTTGGTTTAATTCAGTCAATTACGTTTATTTATTTACTTTGGTTTATAAATAACAGTTTATAACGCTTTAAGTTGATTTAATTTGATTGATTTACGTGATAGATTACACTTGCATGTAGAATGTAAACAATCTAACTAACAGCTGTCAAGTTAGTTAAACAGATTGTTAATAGAGGGCGCCTTTCATTATGAGTTTAAAGTAAGTTCATTACAAATTAAAGTGTAATTCTCCTTTATAAGGGTTGTCCTTATCATTATTTGTTTGATTTTTTAGTTTAGTCCCACCTTTAGGAATTTACAGTTCTCTGTCCTCTATAATATGTTCTCTGTACAGGGTTTAGCCTCAAAAACTATAATGAGTAGAAAGACAACATTTTATAGGAAGGCGTCCCACAACGCAATATGTATTATTTACAAATATACTAGGTAGATTCTGAAGAAAGTACCTACTACAATCGTTACCATAATGTAACTTCCAGGAAGTGGAAATGTCTAAACATTTTTTCGTTTCATAAACCCTACACCATAAAACCATAGTCAACGCAGTAAAAACATATCACTTTTACAATGCATTCTGCTATAATATTGTTCAAATTACTTCCCAACTGATAAATAGATGGAAATTCACGATCGAGTTTGTTAATGTGTAAAAATGGGGAGGGTTCTAAAACAACAGAAAGATCACTGTTGGTTATATTGTTATATCACGATCTTAATAGTTATATTTAGATATTTAAGACTATTTAATTTACCATCTCGCCTTTGAGGTTATGTTTGTCATGGAGGAGAGAAGTGGTCTCACGTAGTCATGTATGAACTGTGGGTGGTTTCGAACTAGTTTTCAATTAAACTAACTTGCAATGTAAATAATAAATTGTATGAGAATCCACAGATCTCAACTTTACATTGTGTTCGTTCGACACGTCCGATGTCAAACACAGATAAAACCATTAAATGTAATCTTTGATGACAGGATAATCCACCCAACTTGTAAGCCTGATCATTAATTAAAATCAACAATAATTATTAGACAGAGTACAAAGGCGAAGCCGCACAACTAACCTTGAAAACTGCGCATGTTCTTATCCAGTGGCGACATCTATTATGCAAATTTTAAAATTACTTTATATTCTTTGTTCCAGTGAGCCGTTTATATTTGGTTGGATCTTTTTGTGGGGAAATGAATAGCTAAAACCCCTAGAGTAATGTTGTCACTGAGCTTGAAAAACATGACTAAACAGATCAATAATAAAAAAAAATGGAAAAAGTGTTTAGTAGGTAAAAAAAATGTGTGCAGTCTTGGGACCCCCGACAAGAACAAAGTCCATCGCGGCTTTTCTTCAAATCCTAATGTATTCAGTTTAGGCCTAATCTAAATTTATTGTGGGTACGTTTAACAACATAATTTACAAACATAATTTATGTTTTGTGCATATTTATGGCACAGTAAGTTTCGAATGATAATTTTAATTATAATCTTAATCTTTCAATTACCGTTTATTATTAATTTGTTTTTTATACAAGTAGTCTACTTACTGTTTCCATTCGTTTAGTGTTATTATAATAAAGGTGTAGCATTAATTATAACCTCAAAGATGGTAAACACAGTTAAATGTCCATTAATTGTAAATACATTCAACAAACATAAAATTTTGGTTCATCAGTCTAGGCCTAACCTGAAATTATTGTGTGCATGTGGCCGTTAAGGCAGGTAAAATAAATTAAATGTACACACAATAATTTTAGGTTAGACCTAGACTGATGAACCAACATTTTATGTTTAATGAATATATTTACAATGAATAGACTTTTAACTGTGTTCACTAGCTTAGCTTTTATGTTATAATTAATTCTACACCGTTATTATAATTACTGCATATGTTATTATTATTTCTGCTAAGATGCTTGAAACATTTTGTTTTCTTGCTTATCCGCCATGTGCCGTTATTTAAATAGCGCGCCAGTATTTGAAGCAGAAAGACATCTCTGATTAAACCAAACTGTTTCCCTGCCCAATACACTGAACGCCCACGGCACCTAGCGGGTAGAGGACGTAACACTAAAACAGGTGACATCGCATCACCGCATAACATTGATAAGCGCAGACGCAGATACCTGTAACTTATGTAATCGTTCTTTAGTCAATCTCTTTGTTAATTAACCTTGAACTTGTACAGACCTTCGTTCAGCCACCGACATAAAGGATTTGAAAACCTCATGGCAACGTGAACTTTTGCAAAATGCGAAGAGATACGTGAACTAGTTAATTTTAATAAAAAACAGTCTTTCGAAAGTGCGATAAATAAAAAAAAAATCAGTTATGGCGCGAAAGTCATTCACGGAAGCCGAGTTTCTTTAGTTCACAAAACATGTGAATACGTTTTAACACCTTGGCATCAATTAGAATTAATGAAGGCTGTTTTTATAACAAAAAATACAAAAATTATCTGATAAAGGCTGTATGTAATTTTTTTTTAAATTAAATAACTTGGATGGGACCGCTAGCAAATTTTTCGAACCACAATCCTCAAATGATTTCATTCCAAATTTAAAAAACCTTTTTTTTTAGAGAGAAGTCTCTGAAAATTATTAAACGCCATTATTTTTATTATTTAATTTCACTTAGTATTAAGGTTGGCCAACAAAACAAGAGTTATTAATAAATCCATGGTACTATGTATTTAAATTTGTAATGTTGTAAAAAGTAATAAATTGTAATAAATCTTTTATTATAAATGCGGAGGGTTTTCTAATTTTACTTCAGGGAAGGGATCTTTTAAATATAATCAAAATCAATATTGTAAATGTAAACTATTCTTAAATTTTCTTTTTAATTATAACTAAGGGCATATCAATTTGAATCTTTTATTTAAGGGCATATGAATTTTTGAATATCACTTTACAGTTAAATTAAATAAACAAAGTGTTCGCTATATGAATTGTATTTAATGTATTTCCTGTAAATAGCTAACTCAGGTGATCAATATCAACTTTAAATAAGGTAAGGTTACAGATCTTTTGCTGTACTTGGTAAACCATTATTTCTTATAGGATTGTATGTACCATCTTCGTCTTAGCCCAGCACGCATTCTAAATTGTTGACATAATTCTTTAAAGGTGGTACATAATGTGGTAGCATTTCGCGGTTTAGATTCACCTTTTCTTAAATTTAAATTAAAATATAACCTAACCTGGCGCGGCGACTGTCTGTCTGTCGTTCATCATCACCGACATATTTCAAAAACAGACGCTCACATCTTGATAAAATTTTTTTAAATAATTTTTTATTATAGGCCTACACGACGTTAATTTCAGTTAGCAAGGAAAACCAAAAAAATTACTCAATAAATAAATAAAATACAAAATAAACGGTATCAGTTAATTGACACAAACTTTCTCCCAACTTACTGTAGTCAAAATAATATTGTTTTTAATCATTTTATTTACTACTTTTTAGAACAAAACAAAAAAAAATAATATTCTACATACGTCAATCGTATAAAAAATTATTGTCCCAGGCGGGATTCGATCGCGCGACCATTGAATTATTGGCCGTGCTCGCTACCGTGGTGCTACCCCGTGCGGCCGCTGCCGCGATGCTAGATTGACAACACAAACTAGTTTATTTTTAAACATTTCCCCATAGTTATAAAACGCCGAAGTTTTGATAAAAGCGGGTGGTGTCATTTTGTTTGGCACCTTAAGCACTATAAATACTGAAAATTTGATCAAAATCGTTAGAGCCGTTTTTGAGAAATTTGCATTTTTGTCGTTTTTTATGGGTTTTTAGGGGTAACTTACCCTTAAAAATTAAAAATTCCAAAAAATGAAAAAACCTCTGGAGATATTAGGGTTTAGTACCTACATACCAAATTTCATGAAAATCGGACCAATAGTGTCCTCTCTGGTCGTGTATACATACAGACAGACTGACAGACAGACACCACTCTAAAAAAACTTTTTTGGGTTCAGGGAGCGCCAAAACAAAAAATTCCACTAAAAATATTTTTGGGTTCAGGGAGCACCAAAACAGATAATTGCACTAAACAATTTTTTGGGGTTCTGGGAGCACCAAAAGAGATAATTCAACTGAAAATTCAAATTCGAACATTTTTACGGAAACAATACTTTCTCCATATACTACGTATAGGGTGGAGAAAGTAAAAACAATAAAAATTATAAATAAAACTTTCCTTCCTAACTTAACTTGGCGTTCGCAATCAAAAATACTTTTACATAATTCAACATAAGCAACATATTTTTTTTATCTACACACTGTTGTTTTTCTTAATAAACATGCAAACATTGGCACCTTTTTGAAAACACTTGAAATTTTTTTTGTGCGCTTATCGCTGTATTCATATAAACATATTTGATGGCATAATACATGCTTTATTTTTAATTATTTTTAATTGAGTTTTGTACATGGTTTCTGGTTAAATTGTATTTGAGTTTGATTTGGTACGACTTATTTTTTTTTATTATTGATTATAACCTTATTGGTTTTGTTTGGTGAAGTTGTGTTTTCCATTATCATGTGATAATGATGTTTACGGATATTTTTTGTATAGTCGTATGTTGTAGTTGTGGAGTTGAATAGCCAGAAACCATCTACAATTATGACACATGTTCACAGACTTGAACATTTTTCTGAAATATAATTAAATGATTTTTTTTTACACTTGATTAACAGACTGCGCGCGCACACATAAAGTTTACAAGCGCTTATCGCTACACATATTGTTAATCTAATTTACATTTTATTTTTATTTTTTTTTTGTGGTTAGCTTCTAGTTGGATTTAAGTTAAATGAATTTGAGCACAGCTTTTATTATTGTATGATATTATAAACCATAGTGGTTTTGTTTAGTTGAAATGGTTTTGCCATTGTCCATGTGGGCAATGAGGTGTTGAAGTTTTTTATTTATTGTATAGCCGTGCATTTTCATTTCGTTGTTTGGGGAACCAGAGGCGGGCCACAGTTATAAAGTATTGATATATATATATTTTTTTGATCGGTTAAATAACTTAAGTTTTATTTTTAATTATTTTGTAATCTAGTTCCTGTGGTTAGTGTCTGGTTGAACTTAGATGAGTTTTGTTAATGTGGCATCTCTTCTCTGGTTGTATAGCCAAAAGTGGTTTTGTTTAATTGAGTGCTTTGGTCTGTCTTTCGGGTTCAGGGGACTGATCACCTTCTGTGCCTGGGGATGGAACCGGAACACTTTCCATTATCACTTAGATAATGAGGCGTTTGAGATATTGCCGTTTAGCATTGTAGTAACCAGAGACTATCCACAGTGAAAACATTTATAATTTTTTTTTGAGTAAATAGTTAAATTTTTTTTGGGCTGTTATCTTCGTAAAGTTAAATTCATACAGAAAACACTTAGGCATTTTGCATCGGATACGTAAATTGAAATAAACATATATACTTTTTTTTATAAACCTTTTACTTTTGCCTTCAGCAACCTTTTCCAAATTTAAATTCTGCACCTTTTAAATTTATTAAATTTTGTTCATAGTCCTTCTGACTTGAAATTTTTTGTTTCTACTCCAACTCCGTTGTTCGCGGGGGGAGGCTGTGCCGTTATTTAAATAGCGCGCCACTATTTGAAGCAGAAAGACATCTCTGATTGAACCAAACTGTTTCCCTGCCCAATACACTGAACGCCCACGGCACCTAGCGGGTAGAGGACGTAACACTAAAACAGGTGACATCGCATCACCGCATAACATTGATAAGCGCAGACGCAGATACCTGTAACTCATGTAATCGTTCTTTAGTCAATCTCTTTGTTAATTAACCTTGAACTTGTACAGACCTTCGTTCAGCCACCGACATAAAGGACTTGAAAACCTCATGGCAACGTGAACTTTTGCAAAATGCGAAGTGATAAGTGAACTACTTAATTTTAATCAAAAACAGTCTTTCGAAAGTGCGATAAATAAAAAAAACAGTTATGGCGCGAAAGTCATTCACGGAAGCCGAGTTTCGTTAGTTCACAAAACATGTGAATACGTTTAAACACCTTGGCATCAATTGCCAGGTAACCATTTAAACCATTTCTTAATTATTTTACCATCTGAGTTGCTATATTAATTTGTACTGTTGTAAATTTTAACAATAATTATATATCTGCAGTTACAGAATAATTTTGTTAATCCATAAGTAAATTTAACCTATACAGCCATTTCTTTAACCAAAGATACAGCCTATAAGCCTTCAGCAAATTTCAGTTTAAAATATAGTAGCCTTTTGTGCAATATACAGGAAAAACATATCCTTCTGTTCAATTTTCTGTTATTAATTTTATAAAACAATATGTTACTATACAGTTTCTTGCACGAACAAACATTCAGTTTCTTGCATAATATTACAATTCTGTTTTGCACATGATTTTTTGCACTTAACCTTTTGGTTCTGAAACTAAAATTATGTTGTATTTTGTTTCATAGTTTACAATCGGTTCAACAATGACTCACAAAAACTGAATAAACTTAACTTTTGAAAATTTGTGCCTTCAAAAGAACTGTCAGTGTAAAAGTCCAAATTTGTGAAACATCAGTGACTATTAATGGATAATTATATATAATTTAAAATAGCAATTACCTGTTTTAAAATTAGAATTAATGAAGGCTGTTTTTATAACAAAAAAATACAAAAATAATCTGATAAAGGCTGTATGTAAATTTTTTTAAATTAAATAACTTGGATGGGACCGCTAGCAAATTTTTCGAACCACAATCCTCAAAGGATTTCATTTCAAATTTAAAAAACCTTTTTTTTTAGAGAGAAGTCTCTGAAAATTATTAAACGCCAATATTTTTATTATTTAATTTCACTTAGTATTAAGGTTGGCCAACAAAACAAGAGTTATTAATAAATCCATGGTACTATGTATTTAAATTTGTAATGTTGTAAAAAGTAATAAATTGTAATAAATCTTTTATTATATATGGGGAGGGTTTTCTAATTTCACTTCAGGGAAGGGATCTTTTAGATATAATCAAAATCAATATTGTAAATGTAAACTATTCTTAAATTTTCTTTTTAATTATAACTAAGGGCATATCAATTTGAATCTTTTATTTAAGGGCATATGAATTTTTGAATATCACTTTACAGTTAAATTAAATAAACAAAGTTTTCGCTATATGAATTGTATTTATTGTATTTCCTGTAAATAGCTAACTCAGGTGTTCAATATCAACTTTAAATAAGATAAGGTTACAGATCGTTTGCTGTACTTGGTAAACCTTTATTTCTTATAGGATTGTATGTACCATCTTCGTCTTAGCCCAGCACGCATTCTAAATTGTTGACATAATTCTTTAAAGGTGGTACAGTCTTTCTTAGCTTTGTCTTTTTTTCGCCTGACGCGTTTCGGGTAGACCCCATCTTCAGAAGCTTTGTTTGCTACTATACTATGCTTTTAAAGGCGTATAAGCAAGAAGACAAATGTTTATTATAATTACATTAAACGTATGGAAACAGTAATATTTGTATCAAAGTATAAAATTTCCTTAGTTTGTATTACACATACTTTCCATTTCTTAAATCTGCATTACACAATTAATTGCAATAGTCAGATAATTTAATCCACTTTTAATTGTTAATAGCAGCGCTTGAAGTTTATAATCGAACTACGCCGGACTTAACCGAACGTCTCCTAACTTAAATTGAAACTAAAACACATGTTTCTTGAATGTATATACATTCATTACCATAGCAACCAATTCGATAACGGTTTTTCGTTACGCGTTACATTTTATATTTTTCAACTCCTACCGCAAGCCTTACTTCGTTCTAAAAAAATCCAAAGCTTTTGTAAACGTATAGCTAAAGTTTAAAATAAAACCACCATTTGCAAGGGCGTAAGTGTTTCCAAATGATATTCTAGTGGATTTAATCAACATAGTTCTATCATTTACACGAGGACTGCACACCCTTAATTAACGTTAACATATTAAAGTACGAGCCTCACACATTATTATATATACAGTATAAACGAATGTGTCCTGACTGACATAGAATCAACGTGCAGCAAAAACTACTTCAGATACAAATAGTATAATTTAAAAGTATATTATTATGAGGTCACAGACGTACACTAAGAAAGGATTTTGCAAAATTTCGATTTTAAATCGTAAACAGCTGATTCAGATCAAAAGCTTACCAACACTTGTACGTTGAATACATTTACATTAATTACAATATCAACCAATTTATCAAATATAGAATACGTTTATTCAAAACCAACAGCTTTTTTAGGTTAGGTTATCAATCACAATCCAAAATAAACGGAAAGGGCTTACCGTATTTTAATTTAAACATCTTTTTTCACAAATAAATAACACAGCTGATTTGTATCAAAAGCCTAACACAATTTGAGGTGCGCTCTACCAACACACATTTCTTGAAGGCATTTACATTTATTTCCACAGCAACCTACTTGGAAATTTTTGAATCGGTAATTTTTTTTACAGGGTTTTTAGGTTATGTTTGTATCGCTCTATCTATGATATTAAAAACTCCTGTCGTTCACACAAACAAACTAACACACAAAACATCCTTTTTAGGTTGATTATGTTATTTGCAAACGTATTCCTAACATGTATGAATAATATTTACAATATGAAAACGTCGAATAAATCAATTTTATGAGATATTTTTATGGGTTGGTTAGCTTTCCCTTCAAAACAAACAAAAAACCGCTGACGGAACATCCATCAACTAAATTAAAAAAGATATCCGACCTACGATCCTATCGTTTCCGGGTGATAAACACATGAATTAGCTGTGGTTTATTTCAGTGACCTCCTAGCGTTTATTGTCAGTAAAATAAACACAAACTCACTTTACACGACAAAACCTCTTCACACGACAAACCCACTTCATATGTCAAACCCGCTTCACACGACAAACCCATTTATGCCGTTTGCGACGCGAAATTGTCCTCTGCGAGCGAGACGAAGAAGTGCGTAAGACGGGTCTGGAATATGAGGTGCAAACAAATTCGAATAATATATTTCGTACACGCAGGCTGCTATTCCGCACCTTCGTGAGTAGACTAATTTCCTAAACAGTTTGTAGAAACACATAAACTTAATTTTGGAAACTCGCTCAACTCACATCAACGATTCGGCTGCCTGTTCGAATTATTTAATTTCAATCGTTTTTGTACTTACGTCATATCCTGTACACAGCCTCTATGAAATACCATTGAGCATAGATAATACTTGATAGTTAGTCATTGCGAGTGTAAATGAACTCAAGGAATTCAAGAAATATCGTATTCAATGTTTCCTAGAAGTTAAATCCGATTACCTGATGACTAGTCAGTGATAGAGAGGTCTGCAATACCACCTGGCCTAACTCACTCGCAGCTGTTCGAGTGGTCGTTTCACAGAACTTGGTATCAGTGAGAAATGTCTAGCGATTGAATGCATCTTGTGATAAACGGTAATTCTGTTAAAAAAAAGCAACTCTTCTTCGTGTTGGTTCTTCTGTAAGTACAAACCAACTTTAAACGCAATTCTTACCATACATTTAAAATTAAGGTGTTATAGAATGATTATGTTTTAAAATGTAATTTAAAATTAAAATTTGACTCGTAAAATAATTCAATCACGCAGTTGAACCGTTGAATTTGCACCTCAGCTTCCAACCCAAGCTTACGCGTTACTTCGTTCAGCTCGCAGCGCAAAAATTCGCTTTGCGAGTTCGCACTCCATCCTTGCGGCGTCGGATTGTGGATTGCTTCGCTTCGCTCACAGCGGACCCTTTCGCTTCGCTAGTTTCCATCACGGCCGTCATCCTCGGTTCAGATGGTGCCTCCACGTGGATTTTATCCGTGTATTCTTATAGTATTTTACGTTTTAGGTCGGTTTTTGGGAAACAGACGATTTATAAGATCGTGTAAAAAACAAAATAATGTGCAGAATAATACCCTATATTTATTTATTTTTTTAGATTAAACCTGAAAAATGTTTAACCTAGTAGGAAAAATCTAAAAACACTTCGTTCCAGTAAAAAAGTGCTCTGGTAAATGGATTTTGTTGGCTAACGAACTCGTCTGAGCGTAAACCAACGAGTGTACGAAATTTGGATCGAATCGGACGTAAAATACGGCCGTTAGAGTGTGAACACATATATAGATATTTTAATGACAGCCCATTATGGGGACCATAATCGGTGCTCATTGACCACTACCTCGACCTTAAGAGTCACTGCAATAGCTCGTCTTTCCTATGTAAATTCGCCAATAAGAATTCATTCACGCAGCTGACGTGAGTTGAGTGAATTTACAAAATTGAGTTTATGTGTTTTAGGGTTTCCACCAACTATTTGGGAAATTGGTCTACTAACTAGGGCTCGGAATAGCTGCCTCTTTGTACGAAATATGTCAATAGAATTTGTTCAACTCAGCATCCAGCCCCAGCTCATAGCGGAAATCTTACTTTGCGAGTTTGCACCTCGACCTTGTGATCCCGGATTATTAACTGCGCTTTGTGAGTTTGGCCTCTGCGGCCTCAGGTTAGACTGTTTCTCTTTGCTCCCAGCGGACAAACTCAAATTGCCAAGTAAAAAATACCGGGTACTTTTATGGTATTTTACGTCTTCATTTTGGGGAAACCGAATGCTATATAAGGTCGTGTAAAAACAAAATTTGCAGAATAATACCTTATATTATTTTTTTAGATAAAACCTCAAAAATGTTGCATTTTAGTACGAAAGCCTAAACAAATTGTTTGTTCCGGTCAAAAACGTGGTCCAATTAGTGGATTTTTTGGCTAACGAACTCGTCCGAGCAGCGACAACTATCGAGTGTAACAAATTTAGACTAAATCGGATTTAAAATGCAGCTGTTAGAGTGCGAACACATATATACAGGGTGAGTTTCTACTGACACCATTAACTTCGCCAGTGTTTTCTACTCCCTAAATGGAATAACAATTTCATATGGACCCCATGTCCAATTCTCAACCGTTTGACTGTAGTCGCGTATTTTGTGTTTTTTCAAAATCATGCTATTTTGCCTCACTATTTGTTCGATAAAAATAAAACTAATCAACGTACCGAATTGCAATTAAAACCGTCAGAACAAGAATTAAATTTGCTATAAAACCAAGGTTTTTTTTGTAATGATTTGTCAATGATAATGCCTTTCAAAATTGGAAATAAAATAAAAAGTTGGGTAAGTAAATGTTTTAGATTACATTTCAAGACCCTTTTTTACTACGTAAATGAAACGTAAGGCAATATCAAATGAAATTAAAAACTTCCTCATTTAATAAACTTTAAAATTATGTACAAATGTTAAGTTTTACGATTAGGTGTGACAGTAAAAACTCTAAGAAACTGGAATAAAACACGTTTTACTGATTTGGTTTTAACAAAGAAATGTACTGAAATGATGTACTTATTTGTTTTACGAAATCAGCTGTAACTTGGTATTGGTTGAAATCAGCTGTTATAATGGTATTATAATTTATCAACCCGTCTGAATCAGCTGTTGGTAATACTACATTGTTGTAATAATTAATTGAGTCATCATTTAATTTGCACGTAAAACGTATTCTAGGGACCATGATAGGTGCTCATTGACCACTTCTTACCTTAGGTCTCACCATAAGAGTCAATGCAATAGCTCAACTTTCTTATGGCAATTCAATACTGTTATGTAATAACTGTACATTCAAAACCAAAAAAGGCATCAAACAGTGACTACTTCTTACCAATATTTTATTTATAAACACATCGGCGTATTTGTCTAGATTCCATGCAGCTTCCAAATTAGGTAAACGACCAGCTGACAATGACGGCGATGAAGATATATTAGTATACATACATTGTATAAACTATTATGCAGTCATTGTCAAGGTGAGGAAAGCATTCACTGAGCATAGAAACGCTTGTATTGCAACGATTGTCGGAAATATAAGAATTATTCTGGTCACCCCAGCAAGGCGCCGACTAAATTACCTACGACAAACAACAATCACTGTGGAATTCTGCGGTGATTTTTTATCTCATAAGCATTACGACAACAGGGAAACAAATGCGGCAGAAAAGTAATTAGTGATTTCCGCTACAACTGTATTGTCGTAACTACCAGTGCTTTACAACGGTAAAGACTTTAACAACTTAACTAAGGTTTTATACAGAAATTCAGGAAGAAACAGAAAAACTTTCAGGACGTGTTAAATAAAGAAAAACGTTTATATAAACATCTATAAATGCTTCGTTTTTCAGTTATCCACCATTTTGAGTTTTTTTTTTAAATTCTTAAAAATTTTGGATGTAGGAAATATATTGGACGTAAATTTTGGATTCATATTTGTTATGACATCTTTTACCCACGTACAAGAAACCAAAACTGTTTTTCATATATTTTCAAAATGGCGGCCGATTAAAATTTGTAATGTAAAATATCTCGAACACCGTTAACTTTACAAAAACATTTCCCTTTGTAATGACAAACATTTCAGTAACTTAAAAAGATAACTGAGTTATTGCCTAAAAAATAAACATTTTGTACCTCGGTATTTGTCTATAATATCCAGAATCTTTATATTTTAACCAATAACTCCGTTATCTTTTTAGTTACAGAGATAATAAACACCCGTTATGTTGATCAGAAAATATTTTGTTTCTTGAAATTGTTTTGTAAAGTTAACGATTTCAAAATATTTTACATTAAAATTTTTAAATATATAAAAAACTTTTTGTTTTTTTACATGATAAAAGATACAAAATACGCTTCTAAAATTGGCATTCAATATATTTCCTATAGCCAAAGATATTAAGTTTTTTTGTAAAAAAAAGATTGATAACTGTAAAACGAAGCATTTCCGAACATATGTTTATGGGTACTTTTTTCTTTATTTTCACTAGTAGAACACGTCCTGAAAGTTTCTTCTTGAATCGCTCTGTATAAGGCTAGGCCTATATGTATTGTAAAGTTATTTATATCACACACCTAAAAATGTAGCCTATATAGATTACAAGCGTTTTTCATTTTGTTATGACATTTAATGACACGTTATGACACTTCAGATATTTAACCGCTTTAGATAATTACATTTACAAATTTGTGGTTTCCCAAACTGAGGGATTCTTACAAAAATTTCTTCCGTTTAAATAACAAGGTGTAATTTTAAAATTTCAATGATTTTAAATACAGTGATTTTTGATTTTTTTGATTTCTCTGTAAATCTACAGTGTAAAACGTATAAAATGACACTTCGTTTGTGCAAACTTGTTGAAAAATAACGACGTATTGGGAAAATAAAGAAATGTCGTAGCGAATCAATAAACAGAGTGTCAAAAGAATATCGGAACTGCTGGATATTTTGGCTTCTAAAAAATACAGAAAATGTTTAACCTCTCACTTTAAAGTATTTGTTTGTATACAAAATAAATTAATATAAAATTAATCTATTTATTTATTATATGTTTATGCAGTAACAATAAATATCACGAATACACGTGTTGAAGTTGTAAACATAATCTTAAAGTAGCCTATATCTCAGGCTTTGTCGTGTTGAATTTTGTATGCTAATCAAATGTAACGATGTTCAGTATTATTGCTATAATAACAACTCAAAACTTAACCTAAAAGTTATAAACATTACAGCTGATGGAAGAAATAAGCTGTTTATATTTTAATGAAAACAAAATTTTAGGTAAATAAAAAATGTTTGTGCGGTCGTGCGACGAAATTCATCGCGCCTCTCCTTCAAATCCTTTTGTTTCCATCCATTGTAAATACATTCAATAAACGTAAAATGTTGGTTCATCAATACATCATTACACATACTTTCCATTTCTTGAATCTACATTACAAAACTGCAATAGTCAGACAATTTAGTTCACTTTTGATCGTTAATACCAGCGCTTGTCGATAGTATCCGAACTACGCCGGACGGAACCGAACGTCTCCTAACTTAAATTGATGAACCAAAACACATGTTACTTGAATGAATTTACATTCATTACCGTAGCAACCAATTCGATATCGGTTTTTCGTTACGCGTTACATTTTTTATTTGTCAACTCCTACCGCAAGCTGCGTAAAAGAATTCGTTCCAATAATAACCATGCGCAATTCTATTTTGTAACGTACAGACTACAACAACTAATTAGCCTACAACAAGGTGCTAATTAGGTTTCCTAATTTAAGCAAGTTTAAGAAAATTTAATTAATCAAAATAAAGTCAAAATGGATTAAAATGAGTAAAAATATGTCAGTATTAAAAATAATATAATTTCATAGTAAAGTCAATGTAGTGTAATGGAAGGCACAGCAAAGCAAAACCAAGGTAACTTATGGGCAAGTCCAGACAGGAATTTTCCTGATATGAACTGCAAGTAAGGCCTAGTAGCCAACTCCCATAAGGACAATGTTAATTTTTAATAATACGAAATCTTTAATACCTATTATTTGATTATCGGAAAGAGGAGAAGTAATTAACTAATAAAAGGTAAAAATAAAATAAATCTTATAATTATTTCAAAAAATATAAGATAAAATTGAAGAAGAAAAGAAAAGCTTTTAGAATTTGGAATTTAAAGAAACAGTAATAGACTCAATTATAAAGATAAACATTGTAGAAAAAAGTCTGCCAATTTCCCCTCTCAGGAATGGGGTTTAGGCGGGGGATAAAGGATACAGAAAACGTATTTTGCTTTAGCGGGTATACAGTGAACCTTTTAAAACAAACATTAAATAGGAAAGTTGTAGCTTAAGAAAATACCTTTTTTAATATATTTATGACTTTTTAATATAAGACAATATATGACTTTTTAAATATTTTAAAATTGATAGACCCACTTAGCTATGTGTATATTAATATGTTTTCATTGCTATCTATATAATATATATAAAATCGAAATACCACTGACTCACTGATGATCACTATATCTCAAAAACGACAAAACATATTAACTTGAGACTTAACATAGTGGTTCCCCTTATGCTCTAGATGTGCAATAAAACGGGATTTTGAAATATTTTGCGTTTGAGGTTATTAAAACGTAAAAAGCGTTAAAAATATACATAAAAGTCAAATGCCACTGACTCACAATTCACTATTTCTGAAAAACGAAAAAACATATTAACTTGAGACTTAATATAGTGGTTTCCCTTATGCTCTAAATGTGCAATAAGACGGGATTTTAAAATATGTTGCGTTTAAGGTTATTAAAACGTAAAAAGCGTTAGAAATATAGATAAAAGTCAAATGCCACTGATTCACTATTCATCACTATATCTCAAAAACGACAAAACATATTTACTTGAGACTTAACATAGCGGTTCCACTTGTGCTCTAGATGTGCAATAATTAAAACGTAAAAAGCGTTAGAAATATACATAAAAGTCAAATTCTACTGACTCACATTGTATACAAGGAGGTTTTTTTAAATAAGCATATAAAAAGGCTGTCCTTTGAAAGGTATTAATAAAACTAAAAGATAAATATTTTATACACTTAAGCTAAGAAAGTAGTACATAGTGTAAATAGCGTATTAACAAAGAGTATACGGGATGTCTTTGAAATTGATTTTTTTTTTATCGAGCTTAACCCGTAGTGAAGCACGGGCACCCAGCTAGTAGTTAATAAATGTGAACATACCTTATTTCGAGTTGTGTCGAAATACAGAAGAATGTCGGCATAACTAGTGCCGATATGGCTCACCACCAACACACGTTCAAATCTCAAGGATGTTGGGGAGCTAACAAAACATAGCATATCTTCTGTCCCACGAATCCAATCCTCACCATCTGCAACCATCGACCACAGAATAAAATAGACTGGCTATTTTGCCTATAACTGTACAGTATGAAAAGTGTGCCTAAGTCCGTAATTTTGGGAACGCCTAGAAAGCCGAAACGATGACGCTAAAATTGTGATGCGCGTGTTTCAATTTCACTGTTGTTTTGAACACTTACAACACACTGCTTTCTTTTTAATTTTTACACGCTGACAGAATATTAGTGTGGGATGATAATGGTATAAACATTATTAATTATAACAAATCTTTAAAGGTATGACTAAATTACCAAAGCTAGGACTTAAGAGGAAACTTTAAATTGTGACATGAAAAAGTTGTTCTGTGAGGAACGTTTTTGTTTTTTGGTCAGAGACGAGGTGTAAGCGTAAAAGTTTGAGCCAATAAGTTAAATTTTATGAAACATATTTTTTCAATAAATTAGCTCAATAAGTAGTTTAGTTTTTACAACAGGTTAAAGATAAGATTAGGTGCACGCCAGAATCTCGCTCAATTCCCTCGGCGCAGCAGACGATTTATTGTCTGTAAGGTGTTGTTAGTTACTCACATAGCTTTAGATTACTAAAATCTACATACATTTTAGCTGTTTTTCCCCGTTAATAAAAAATGTGATTTTCATTAACCAACCAAAGATTAAAGGTAAAATGATTTAGAATATTGTATGATACTAATGATTTATTTTAAATCTAAACATTGCTTACCTAAATCTATATAATCAACATAGCTTAGCAAACTATATAAAATGACATTTAAGTTCATTAACATTACGTTATTATTACTGTACAGAAATCAATAAATAATACTATACCTCTTTATAGTACGAAAAGGCTACGCATAATAACGAAAAACGAAGGATATAACAATGACAACATCTACATAGCTTAACAAACTGTATAACATGACAATAATTGTCATGTTAAGAATTAAGAATTAATTATTAAGAATTAATACTTCCTCATTATACTGAATAGAAGTGAATAAAGCCTCTTTTTTGTAGGAAAAAGTAACGCATAGTAACGAATTAAAAGTATATAACAAGTACAAATAAAAAGCAATAATCTTATCTCCCCTTACAAATAAATAAAGAAGGTGATTCTTTTTTTTTAATAATGAAAAACTTGAAAAATGTGCGTAATAAGTGTCGCAGAGCCAGTGCGAAGGCGGGAGGATAAGCACTGACCAGCCGCTGACACTCCGCATTAGGGTGACCCTTGGCCGGCCGCCATTTCGGTAACATCAAACTCTGAGCTCTGCGCTGCACACTCACCGTGCCCAGTCTATTTTTATTCTGCGGTCGCTGTGTGCAACACCCAGACACCGAAGTGCCAGAGTGCCAATTTTCCGCAGCGAAGGTGGTGTAGCTCTACCAGCTAACACCAGGAGCCGGCACTCCCAGTAGTGTGG
>JAGFPH010001869.1:57160-70901 GCA_018207615.1 Philaenus spumarius
CCCCGAAGTTGAAAATTGTTGTAAGACTGTGAGCAATAAATAAAAAATAAAAAAATATACAAACATAATTTTTAATGACACCCCCCCCCCCCCACCACAACGTGTTCTGGGGACCACGATCGGTGCTCATTTACTACTCCCTACCTTGGGTCTCACCAATGTTCCTATGGAAGTTCGCTAATAATATATTTAGTCTTCACGCAGTGTACCTTAATATATTAAGAGTTTTAAAATTTTAATTAGACAAATTTTAATTTTTAGTATTTTAAATAGACAAATATTTTTTGTATGTTTACAGGCATAAAATGTGTTTTAAATTATTTTTATATTTCCGTATTTATACCATCAACTTCAGGCAATACTGTGAAGAACTATATAAAATGCATGAGCAAAGAGTGTATACAGAATTTAAGTAATTTTAATTAAAAGTTAAAATTATAATTATGATAATAAGAAAAACTTACTTTTAAATTATAAAAACAATAAGAAATTCGATCACGCAGCTGAACCGCTGACGTAAGTTTAAACAAATTTTCAAAATTAAATTTGTGTGTTTTAATGTGTTAACCTACAAGTTAGGGAATTGGTCAACTAACGAAGGCGCTGTACGAAATATATTAGTAGAATTATTGGTTTGCTCCTAAGCTACAACCCCAGCACATACCACTCGCTTCGGGTTGTGGGTTGCTTTGCTTCGCTCGCAGCGTACAAACTCTTCCGTCGGCCTCAGATCAGAAGATCTGTAACATCCCCCACGTGTACGAAATATATTAGTAGAATTGGTTTGCTCCTAAGCTACAACCCCAGCACATACCACTCGCTTCGGGTTGTGGGTTGCTTTGCTTCGCTCGCAGCGTACAAACTCTTCCGTCGACCTCAGATCAGAAGATCTGTAACATCCCCCACGTGTACGAAGTACTTGATAAACTCGCTTCTAGAAGTAAAAAATTACGGGTACTTTAATGGTATTTTACGTTTCATTGATTTTTGGGAAACCAAGCGAGCTATAAGGTCGTGTAAAAAAACAAAATGTGCAGAACAATATCCTACATTTAGTTTTTTTTAGTTAAAACTTTAAAAAATTTAATTCTAGTACGAAAAATCTCAAAAAATAGTTACTTCCTGAAAAAAAAACGTGTATCAGGTTGTTGAACTTTTTTGCCTAACAAACTTGTCCGAGCGACGTAGACAACTTGTGTACCAAATCGGGCTTAAAATGCGACCTTTAGATAGCGAACACATATGTAAACATTTTAATGACACCCCAAAACGTGTTATGGAGACTATGATCGGTGCTCATTTAATACTCCCGACCTTAAGTCTTATCATAAGGGTCACTACAATGGCTCATAGTTCCTATGGAAATTCGCTAATGATGGAAACCTGAACACAACTTGAAAACATAAAATACAATACAAAATCGTGATTTAGGCAAATTAGGCTACATTTTTGTCAACATTTTTAAGTTGGTGATTTCCCCACCAGGTAAGCAAAGGTACGACACTAAACTAATTAGAAATTGCGACAGTAAATTATCCTGCTGATTTTAATACAGCTGTTGCATATTCCACATATAATCGATTCTATCACTATTCAAGTCAGCTGTAACCAATCATGACTTAGTTCGGGATTATAAATCATACTTTCTTGGCATTTACCTCTGTAAATATCCCACGACTCTAATTATCCTTACCAATTGATAAATCGACACGGTACATTTTGTTTGCCCTAGTGCATATGGATGGTCGTTATCCTTGGACGGCGCCTTCAACGTACTTGTGATTTGTGATTTATGAACTATTACATCATCATCAGGGCTTAAGGGAATCTCAGTGAGATCATATTTAGATCATAGTTTATCTGTGTAACAACTTCAATTTTGCCTTCGGTTATGACTCATACAACTTTTAATATTAGCTATAAAAATATCAAATGATTTTAGGAGCTCAAAAGCCTTTCAAAGGTAAGTGGTTAATAATTATTTAATAAACCGTTTTATTTATTAGAGACTAGGGGAAACCCCTGTGTGTTCCGCACGCCAACCCCATTGGAACCTTCTATACACATGTTATGTTTACTTTATAATAAAGGTGTAGGATTAATAAAAGCCCCAAAGCTAAGATGGTAAATAATGTTAAATGATCAAATCAAATTATTTCGTATACAGTATTTTATAATAGCAGTTATAATAAAGGTTAAAAGATCCAGCAAGGCTCGGGTCTACACTTTAATAAAAACCTAATCTAAAAATTAGAAAAACAAATACATAATTGCTTCAAAGTTTGGAATCAGCTGTTAATGGCAATATTGGAGCAAACGGTTGTTTTATCTGCTATTTTATTCAATTGGTTGCTATGGTAATAAATGTAAATATATGTGTTGGTTTATCAGTCTAGGCCTAGCCTAAGAATTTTTTCCGACTAAATTTACAAATGTTGAAATAAAAAATGTTTTATCAAAATGAATTATAGCCTATATGTTACTCAGGGATAGTGGAGTTTTTTATTAGTAAAACCATTTTTTCAAGTAGTTCCAGAGATTATCCCCTACATACAAACAAATTTTACCTCTTTATAATATTAGTATAGAATAGAAGTAAAGGGTAAACGATTCAGAAAGAAAACGTACAATCACTTATTTAAATACGGTTAAGATAACGCATTTCAACGACAATAAATTTATTGAAATCGCGCGACTAGAAATACGCGTTACAAACTACAGTTTTTATTTTTTTAAACCATCGTTTAGTATAGGAGTCCATAGAGATTGTTTTATGTTGACAAATCAAATAGCAAACCTATTGCGTTTTGACTTATTAGTGCGTAAGAAAATATTACAGTGCATGTGCAAAGTTGTATAGTTTGATTTACTGGTTAACATAATTATTATAGCAGCTGATTTCGCCCATCAGCCGTTTAACAACTATGTGAACCATTTAAAGTTATGTATACAAAATGAAGGTGTGTGCACTTGTATAGAAAATCACGGATTGCTCTTCACTACAGAAAAAACGGAGATTGTCCTATTGACAAGGAAACGAATTCCCACCGACGTAATCTTGCAAGTTGCCCGGCAAACGAAGTAGTCTACAGGAGCAGTTAAATATTTGGAAGTAACCCTGGATTCCAAACTTAGGCCTTTTTTCAAATTAAATCAAGCGTGTGAGTGAGAAGGCAGAGAAAGCCAGACACGCTCTCAGCAGATTAACGGCAAATTTAGGAGGCCCTTCTGCAAATAGAAGACTGCTCATGTCGGTGTCACATTAAATCTGTCTTAACGTATCGGAAATCTGGGCAGGTATTCTCAAACAGAAAATGTTTAGATCAAGGGTGATGTATACAAAGTTCTTACAGGACAGTTTCAGAACCTGCGATCTTGATGATTGCGGGAGTAATCCTTATTTATCTTTTGGAAGAGGAGAAAAATGTATCTACGGAAGAAAAGTGGAGGTGGGTAAAAATTTGGCATCAGCCGAAGCTAGAGAGATTACTAAGTTCTGGTGGCAAGATCTATTGAACAAGGAGTTAAGAGGGAGAAGGGCATCTAGGCTGTACAGATAGAGTCCTGGGTTATACTTTATTTATTATTGCTTCGGACTTGACCTCATTTTCGGGGTAGCAGGACCTCAGGGGCTCGCCCGCTCTCCGACCAATTAGAAGGTGGCTGGCGAGTTTATAAATCCTGCCATGTTGTCACGTTTCCCAGACAGGGAGAAAGTTTCCAGTAGCAAACCTCCCCCGTCCGCACCAAAATTGACAACAGTGTGCTAACGGCTCCCCTCCTCCAACGATTGTCCCAAGTCCGAAGCAATAATAAATAAAGTATAGTCGTGGATTTGGAGAAGTAAATTTTTACCTCAATCAATTCTCACTGGTCACGGAAACTTATACTTATAGACCGTACTTATATAATATGGGGAAAATAAGTCGTCCTGAACGCGTCAAACACACCTTTTTCGAATGTGAAAGATGGGCTGCAGAGAGATAGTTACTTGAGTCAGAGGTAGGACCTATAAACCCTGATAACATCTTTGGGATTATGCTGCTGGGCAAGGAACAATGGAAGAAAGTGGCAATCTGTACTGAAAAATTGCTCTGACAAAAGAAGTTGGAAGACGACTAATTACCCAATAAAGCAGCCTAACCTACGGTACGAGACGTAGCCTTAAGATGGCGAAAAGTGGCTCCATGCCGAAGTAATGTGGAAATGCGGTCCCAGCACAGGTTTAAACCTGGAATAAAGAAGTCAGGATTTAGTGGGTAAACCGGAAGGACCGGGAGTCCCATACTATGGGAAACTTATCTCCTGATAGTGCCTAATGCATTACCCCCTCTATAAAACAAAGATGTTCTCCAACAAACTAAATATATCTTATTTACAGCAGCCTCCAAAAGGCAAAAGATTTACCAATAATATCAACAAGCCGGTAATCTTATGATAATCTACAGAAACAAAATAACGTAACTAACAAAGCCATGTTAAGGACTTTACTTTTATTCTTGTAAACGCTTCAAGAGAAAAAGTAATGTTCAAGTGCAAACAATACATTAGTCGGATTTCAACTAAGCCAAGCATCCCTTTGTGTCATTCAACAATACCGTGCCATTTTATAAACAAGCATTGTACATTATTCATGGCCAACAAATACGTCTTAAATCCCGTTTAGAAGAATTGAAGAGCTTATTGTAAGTGAAGCATCCAACTCGACTGTATGCAAATACCACAATACAATGGTTAACAACATCGCACAGAGCTGCGTACCTACATTCCCGCTCGTTAAAGTCTCTCGTTAAGTTCATAAATTTAATTAGTACAATCCTGTGGCCTATCTGTTCTGTTTCTCCAGTTGTAATTGCATAGCTAGATTACCTACCGGTTAGTGAAAAATGTAACGTAATTGCACGAATCCGGAGGCCGCATAAGTTGGAGAAAAAGGAAATAAAATAAACTTTACCAATTAAAATCAAACGTCGAATGTCCTTAAGCAAACTGAATTATTGACAATTCAAAGCGATCCTGACATGTGATAGAACTTGACAACGGTGATTAGTGTCGGCAGTTTACAATTAGAGGAGTGATGAGTATGGGAGATTTTTACGCTGGGACAGATGAGCGTGCTAAAAGCTCTTAAGAAATCTTTCGTTCAACTAACATGAATTATTATTAAGTTTTAAAATGTACGCACTTACAACACCACACTAGTAACTTTGTAACTTGTTATACATTTCCGAAACTATGTTCCATCATCTGAAATGTATATTTTAATCACAAACACCATTCAGTAAACGATAATCAACTCCTATAAAAGCGATGTACGTACAAAAGTAACAAAATAATATTGCGCATGGTCAGGCAAAATAACTATAATTGTAAAGACATAGATTACGTTATTGAGCAGTTCTCAAGATAAACTTCACTTCAGACATAATAACAGCTGATTTCGCTCATCATCTGGAAACAATTTTAAAAACTTAGCCGAGATTATACTTTGAAACAAACTACGTTTACAACTTCAATCAATAATAGGCCTACTTCTTATGGAAGTTTTTCTATATGAGTTAAATATTGTATATGAACGGCTTTGAGGTTAGAAATCGATGAAAATGTATGTATCTTTCTTATTTACTTCATTTTTGCCGAGTTTGATGTGAACTGCTGCTTGGACATATGGACAAGAGGACCTCATGGTTTAGGTGCAGCGTGTCCTGGAAGCAGGTCACACAACCCTCTAATAATAATAATCCCCCCAAGGTTAGGGGAGGTTTATAGGGAAAATATTGGTATTTAAGAGATAAATTGGAATAAAAAATCGTGCATGAAATTTTCAGAAATTTTAGTTTTTTGTATGACCTTTATTTTGAGAACCTCTTTCTTGTCCTTGGGGCGGTAAAAGGCCAAATAACTCTATTTTCCCTTCAAACCCCACTTTAGTAAGAAAGAACAAAACTTTTAAAAGTCATGCTAGATTTAGTACATATGCTCTGTTTAGCATAAGAATGAAGTAACAAAATTCATTCTTTCCGTCAAAATTGTTTCCGTTTAAATTGAAAACAGTGGTTTTAATGCGTTTTTGTGCTTTAAACCCCATAACTGCCCTTCTACCAAAGAGTTTTTCAAGGTCTCAAAATAAAGCTTATGCTAAAAACTAAAATTTCTACAAATTTCATAAAAATTGCATGCACGATTTTTCTGATAAAAACTACTATTTTCCTTTTAAACCCCCTTTCTCCTCCTCTATGGGGGCGGAAGGGCGTGAAATTTGTTTGACTAACAAACACCTTATTTTAGATCATATCACCCGCACTAGTAACCCAGATTATATCACCCGCACTAGTAAACCAGATCATATCACCCGCACTAGTAACCCAGAACATATCACCAGCACTAGTAACCCAGACATATCACCCGACTAGTAAACCAGATCATATCACCCGCACTAGTAACCCAGTACTTATCACCCGCACTAGTAAACCAGATCATATCACCCGCACTAGTAACCCAGATCATATCACCCGCACTAGTAACCCAGTACTTATCACCCGCACTAGTAAACCAATTCATATCACCCGCACTAGTAACCCAGATCATATCACCCGCAATAGTAACCCAGATCATATCACCCGCACTAGTAAACCAGATCATATCACCCCCACTAGTAATCCATTAATTTCCTGATACACGTATAAACAAATATATTTTAATACAGTGTGGTTGAAAAGTGTGAGGACGGCTTAATATTAAATTTCCTATATAAGAAAAATTTGAAGCTAGATGTGACACCGATAAACAAGGAAATTATGTCCAAATATGCATTAGCCTGTGCGTGGGTAAGAGTCGAATCGCATCTGAGATAGCTACAAGGAAGTATTATCACCTCTACTTCAGGTCTATGGTACATTCAATTTAGTTTAATTACAAAACAGGTGGCAAACGGAGGAATCCAACTCAACATCGGACGTATATACTACCTGGGTCAACAAATTATAACTGCAGTAAAACACTAAGTACTCAGAATATTAATAAGGTAGATAAGATATGCCAAAAGACGAGGGTCAATTAATTAATTTGCTACCTGTAGATGGATACAATGACATTCTCAGTAGCGTCCTTTCCCAATAGGCCAGACGGTAAAGGTCAATTTAGACCAAAAGTACCAGTAATTTGCAATACGGCTGAATTTTTTTTTATAAGTACAATAAAGTATGTAGATTAACATAAAAAAAGTTTACCAGTCTATCGATTTCCCAAAGTCGAAAAAAAAATCGATTATCATTTTTTTTTTCGATTATCCTTAATATTTCGAGCTGGGGTAAAGATAGAGGAAAATAAAAAATACCACCGTGTAGAGGAGGTATTTTTCAACAAAAAAGGTCATATGTATTTATTTCGTCCGAGCAATGGTTTGTCTGGAAAAAATTCGATAATGCAGGTATGTATTTTGCAGCAGGGGAAATCACTAAAAGGGGACATCTTATTCATATATGAAGCGTTGGCTCATTCTAAATTGGCCGAATTTTAATATATCGAATTGAAACTTGACATAGGAGTTAAAATATATATTTTAAACATTTATGCTGAGTCTCAGATTGTTATCTTGAAAATTACCCGATCTAGAGCCACTTGACTTATTAATGGGTTTCTCGATTTTAGGAGTACCGGACCCATCAATTCATTTTAAACAGCTCCAGTTTAGAAAATTTTCAAAATATCAACCTGAAAGTTTTTTTAAAAGTTAAATATATATATTCAAACAAGTTCAAGGAGTATAAACCTTTTTCATGATTTACTTTTAAAAGCACAAGTAAATTAAAAAAGTATAATTTTAGACCTTTTTAGATTTTTCATCAAAACGCTTGAGTTGATCAGCTGCAGATTAGTCAGTTTTTTAAATATAGTTTTTAAATTAAGTATAGCAAAGAACAATTGTATTTTTAACTTGTGTACCAATTTTTAAATCGATATGTTCAAAAATGTCGAAAATGGAGTCGTTGAATCCAAAAGTGTTATAGTTAAAACGAGATAGGTAAAACAGAAGACTATTTTCAAGCGCCTCGTTTTTAAAAATAACAAGAAAAAAATCGTTCATACTTACTAAGAATATTTATACTGGTGTACTCAACTTGTAAAACAAATTTGGTGTTGATATTCCAAAAATTGACGAAACTGGAATAGATTGAAATTAGTTCGTGGGTCCGGTACTCCTAAAATCGATAATCGAAATCGACTCCTAGATCGGGTCATTTTCAAGATAACAAGCCGAGACTCAGCATAAATGTTTAAAATATATATTTTAACTCCTATGTCAAGTTTCAATTCGATATATTAAAATTCGGCCAATTTAGAATGAGCCAACGCTTCATATATGAATAAGATGTCCCCTTTTAGTGATTTTCCCAGCTGCAAAATACATACCTGCATTATCGAATTTTTTCCAGACAAACCATTGCTCGGACGAAATAAATACATAGGACTTTTTTTGTTGAAAAATACCTCCCCTACACGGTGTTATTTTCTATTTTCCTCTATCTTCATCCCAGCTCGAAATATTAAGGATAATCGAAAAAAAAATGATAATCGATTTTTTTTTCGACTTTGGGAAATCGATAGACTGGTAAACTTTTTTTTATGTTAATCTACATACTTTAATGTACTTATAAAAAAAATTCAGCCGTATTTCAAATTACTGGTAGTTGTAACCTATACCGACTGGGCTACAAGTCGAAAAACCAATCAGTAATATATTTCTTAAATGTCTGAATTTTAAAATTGTTAAGCATATGTAAGCTATCAGGAATATTCCTGTATAAAACATGAGCTGTATAATGCGAGTTCGTGACAGTTCTTACTTCATTTTTTAATTAAAATTCCAAATGACTTTGAGCTGCGTGTCAAAAGTAACTTCGAAAATATATCCGTAATTTAAAAAAATATAAATTGCTAGAGTTTTGACATAAATTTGTCTTGGATTCATAAACTTAAATTCGTTAAAACATTATGTGTTGAAAAAATAAATTGCGAACACCTCTTACAACGGGATCATTTTGCACAAAAAATACGGGGGCGCAATTTTATTTTACCTGGCTTAACGACAACATACAGGCGTGATTTTTAGCGCACACTATGGCACAGTACCTTTCGAATGATGCGAGTTTCATTTCTCTCCTTTTATAATAAATACTGAAAAAGGTTTGCATTTTTGAAGTTTGCGAATTAAAATAGTGATGACTAGACAACAAAAGTACTAGTAAAATTACAGAATTATTGAAGCTCGTTTGGAAGTGTTCCATTCAACGAAGCAAATTGAAGTTCAGTTTTTGATCGGTTAAAATTAAAGTTTTCTTTTTTGCGACTAATCGTCACATCAAATTTGTAATTGCAAGACTGACTACTAATTAAACATGCTTACTGCATGCGTTGTATTAATTTGTAATACAACCACAATACTGTAATAACTTTTAAGTGTTGTAATTGAATTTGAAATAAAATAAAACAAGCACACAAAGTCACGTGACTACGGCTAATAATAATTGAAACGGACGGCTTAGAAACCACATAAATGGCCTAAAGGAACACGAAAACGATTTGAAATATTTCCACTAAGGAGAAATAATGCAAGCTATGTGACTTGTTTTGAGGTTAGAAGTCGACGAAAATGTATAATTCTTACAATATTTTTTACTTCCTCCTTTAGAAGAATCTACTTAGACCTACAAACCACAAACTGTGTCGAACTTGAAACGGAACAACTTCTTGAACGGTCTACGAAGTAGTTCCCTTCAACTAGTGCCGGCCTTGCTCAGGGAGAAGGGTCGTAGGTCATCTAGTTTCGATCTCGCGAGATCCTCTTCACTAACTGGTTGTCTGCCTTTTCACAATTGTGAATTATCCGGGTGTTATGTTGATATTTTATTTATTGAAGGCGCCACCCCGTTGATTGCTTTGGTAGGATAATAACGGGGAACCAATCCTTTCCAGTGTCGGACAATTACCCAATGTGGGGGTAAGGCAGAAATGATCGGATAAGCTACTTTCCATGCATGGACCCTATCACAATCATAAACTCTAAATAGGACTAAGATTGTATCTCTGAACCAATATATCCAAGCAAGAAGAACAATGAAACTAACGATAGTAAAATTATTACCTTAGATCTACCAACAACAATTACTACCACTAAACAACTATTTACCAATAATAAGTTAATCATTCAATCCAGTGCAAATGCTGATAATAATATTAACTCATTTATCATTACAAAATATGAATGAGAAATATATTTGCCCTTAGAAAGTTTCTGATCATAGGCCACGTAAATAAAGAAATACAAACACCAGGCAATTAACGTGGTTTAAACATGATTAATTTATTATGCTATATTTTCGTCCTAAGGACCAAACAATAATTCGTAGGGCGTACCAGATATATCTGTATATATAATTTCTTAATTTCATGCAAAAATAAATAAATCCAAGATACACAATCCCTCCAAATATACAATACACATACACAATTTTTACCATAGACTTAACCATAAATATTTACATATCTGACTTCCGGTGGCAACCGTGCTGAAATAACATGATTAAATTACTAAACAAAACTAAATATGCTATTCTAAAGTTTCTACAGTCTATACTCTGTCGGCACTGATAGATGTCTGCACAGTCTTTCCAGTGTTAATTTGGAGTCCAGGCTAGCCTAACTCAAATAGCACAATAGTCTACTTACAGTAGCGATAACACCAACTTATGACGACACGGCCGATGCGCAATTGTAAGTCCTGAAGCGCAACTCCAATGGGAATCACTCCCAGGTTAAGATGGCGATGAGTTCGTCGTCCAGGTCAGGACACAGGAATCACATATATGCCCAAGCTAGCTCGTGTCCCTTTCCCTCTTTGGAGGCATAAAATAGGTGTACCATAAAAAAAAACCCTCTGAAGTATGGATGAATTTCCCAAAATAATCCTCTAACAGAGACAGAGGGTCTTCATTTCATCGATGCTCGCCATTCTCTTCAGCAGACCACGCTGTTACCTTCATTATCAGTCTGCAGGCATAGACGCGGACGATCAGCTGGAGGCAATGTGCTTTGCGTGACGTAGCACTGTGCAGTTATGATTAACTTCTCAAGCTCCGGTAAGTAGGGTTGACTCTTAGCATTCTCGTCGGTTGGGTAGTATCGGGCCGAACTGAAGGCTAGCTTCTTCAGTGGATATCACGATAAAGTTTGGTTGATCAGACCAAACTACCGATGTGTTCCCGACGCGAATTTGAATGCTACAAACACTCCCCCCGCCGGAAGAAAATTTCCCAAATTTTCTCCATCTAGTCGTAACGCTTTAGATCTGACACATGCCAATTTCCTATTATTTTTCCTCCTGGATCTTTAAGCTGATATATCAATGGTGATAGTTTTCTACTAACAGTGTAAGGGCCTGTGTACTTAGGTGCAAGCTTGGCAGCAAAGTGTTTGACTGCATCTGACTGGGCGAAATTCCTCTTCCATACTATCTCGTTTTCCTTGAGATCCACATGTCTTCTACGTAGGTTATATCTTTTGGCATTCTTTTCATGAGCTTGATTTAATCGGTTGTTCACATCCTTGTATTCTGATTGTAGTTCTTTAATCTTATTTCCATAAACATCACTATGTTCCATCTGTAACTCTTCCTCAGTGCCTTCCTTTACCTCAGCATTAAGTAATAATTCTCTTCCAAAGTTAAGGAATGCTGGTGTGTAGCCGGTGCTTTGGTGATTAGCAGACCTCAAGGCAAATCCTATTTTAGCTAAATCTTGATCCCAGTGACGGTGATTTTCGCCAACATATGCTCTTAACATGTTACCTATAGTCTTGTTGACTCTTTCTGTAGGATTCGCTTGTGGGAGTCTGCTTGGCATTATATAGAATTTTGATCTTATATTCCTCAGCTATCATTTTAACTGGTCTTCCAGAAAATTCTGATCCGTTATCACATTTAATATGTGATTAGAATTCCCCAAACTAAAAAGACATCCTGTTCTAAATGTTTCGAAACCAATCTGTCAGTAGCAGCTCGAAGTGGAAATAATAGTGGAAACTTGGTGAAAGTATCGGTCACTACTAGGATGTACTTATGTCCAGAACTTGACCGCGGGAAGGGTCCTATCAAGTCAGCAGCGATCATCTTCCAAGGCTTATCTATGCCTCCCCGAGCACCCATAAATCCTGATGGTTTAAACTGATCACTCTTCGTTTGTTGACATACCCGACATCGTGAAACATACTTTGCTATATCTTGTCGCATTTTGGCCAGTAATAAAGTGTCTGTATTCTTGCGCATGTTTTATTGGTTCCTAAATGTCCAGCAGTCGGTGCATCGTGAAACTGGTGCAGAAGTTTTGTACGCTCTTGTTTTGGAACAACTTTCTTCCACTCAGAAATATCTCCATCCATACTATTGTTGTTTCGAATGAATTTGTACAGTGTGTTTTCCTTTACTCTCCAGGAAGGATATTTAATTTGTTTCTCTTTAACGTCTTGTACCATTTTAAGATACCATTTGTCCTCTACTGTAGTAATCTCCGCGATCGAGAGTTTAAGGGCATATGCCATTCATCATGGTAAATGTACAGAGCATCGAGATACGTGATGAGTTTTCCTAATAGTTAAGACTAGTAAAACCCCGTAAAAAAATCGCAGGCAGATTAATTTGTATACACGTCAGAAAAATATAATTAAAATAAATATTATTTAAAAATAAGGAACTTTATCTAGGTCTACCTAACTATGCTGTTGGGATATTTTAAATCGATAAATTTAAACAATTATAACCAACAGCATTATATAGTCCAATACAAATGTAGTGCAGTAATTAAAAAAATACTTTTGAAGCGCCTACTCACGTTCAACATGTATAAGTATTTTCAAACTGTCTTAGAATTAAAGTAGGCTATATGAAACGTTTTGAGGTTAAAATTCATTGAAAATGTATCTTTTTACTATCTTTTTTGTTTACTTCGTTCTTCAGAAGAAATTGCTTAGGCCTACAAACAAAATATATACAGGGTGATTCTGAAAGAAACGGAAAAACTTTCAGGACATGTTCTACTAGTGAAAATAAAGAAAAAAGTTCATACAAACACAGGTTCGGAAATGCTTCGTTCCCAGTTATCCACTCAATATCTTTGGATAGAGGAAATATATTAAACGCAAATTTTGGATACACATTTGGTATGACATCTTTTACTCATGTATAAAAAAACCAAAATGTTTTTCAATATATTTTCATAGTTGCAACCGTTTAAAATTTTTTATGAAAAAATCTGCTAAACGAAAGAGTTTTTAGGGGCCTTCCTCTTGTAGCTGGTGTCAGGGTATCCTTGTCCCAGATATTTCTGCCTCAGTGATGCGAGGGCGTCACATTCGCATAGAACATGAAAAGAAGTGTCCTCCTTTTCTCCACACCTACGAAATAATGGGTTGTTCTCTAACCCCATCTCAGGTGGAGGTGCCTCTTCAGAGAATTATGTCCCGTCGGTAACAGTATTCTGCTTAAATGTCCATCCAGGCTATCATTGAAGTCGTGTGCCTGTCTCTCTACATAACTGTATGGGGGGGGAGGGAGAATTTTGTATTTCATTCATATTCGAAAAAGAGCCTTTGGTGCCAAATTTCATTAATTTTTTGCGTTTTTTTCTTATTTTATACGTAATACTGAATCTAAAGTACTGCACTTATAAGGTCATAAGAGGTCTTAAAT